>CM038669.1:551501035-551785477 GCA_021605145.1 Aegilops bicornis | reverse complement strand
ATTTCTTTTGCCCAGCAAAAATGAATAAACTGTTCAGTTTTATGTTAGCACATGAATTATTGATAAAAACATTTTTTAAATTATATGTAACTATTTTAGAAAATTCTTGAAAGATATTAAATAAATATGATGGTGGGATATTAGGGTAGGTGTATTTGCACTTTGTCGGACGATATTGGGTAGTTTTTTGTTTATTGTTTTGTCCAATATAAAGGAAGAATTTGTTCAATCAATGTCAGATATGGATTATTGACAAAAACATATATGGATATTTGGGGTATGTATTTGCACTTGCATCGGTGTATGTATTTGTCCAAATCATGTCTCAATCGGTTTGGATATTTTGGGTATGTGTATTTGCAGATCGATGCAACGAGTATTCGAGTATGTATTTCTATGTATGGATTGGTGCAAGCAGTTAGGGTATCTATTTGTATGTATCAATACGATCTGTGTGTATTCAGATATGTATTTACACTAACCAACCAATGCATAGGTAATAAGTGGATAAATATTTGTATGTGTCAGCTATGCAGGTATTTGGGTATGGCTTACACTTGCCGGTCGGTGCACTAGTATTTGGATACATATTTGTTCGTATCGGACGCCACCTCTCTACTATATAAACCTGTTGTAGGTGATGTTCCTCGAACACTCAGTTCATCTGTTCCGTGTACGTGCATTTAGTCTTGAAAAGGTATAACTACATCTAGACTTTGACTAGTGCATAAACAAAATAAGATTGTCTTTTATAATCAAATGTTCAAACCGATATGTTACCCCATTATCCATGTGCAGGTCCGCAAGTGTAACTATGTTACCCCATTATCCCATCATATCTCTACTCCTAATGGACAAGTTGGTTGAATAGTCCCCCCATTTTCGTCTGGTTTTTTTTCAACCGGTTTTTTTCATCTGGTTTTTTCCATCAAATTACCCCCAACCCCCACGCCCACCCACCGAACCCCGCCCATGCAGGTAGCCAAAGAAACTGCGCCCTGCCGCCCATCAGGATCGCCCTGACGCTGATCCCCATGCCCCATACCCCGCCGCCAATCCCCATACCCTGCTGCCGATCAGATCTGCGCAGCCGCCGTCAGGCGATCTCATGCACTCCACCATAATTACCGCCGCGGAACGACTCGACAGGGCCGCCGCCACGTGTCTGGATTGCTGGCAGTTTCTGGATCGCGCGCCGCCACGGAACGTGCGATCGGCGACGCTGTACGGTTTCAACCCCAGGTATGAACATACAGGTTTTCTTGTTTGTTATGTTTACGTGTACAGATCAGGGCGATCCTGATGGACTCGTGTTCAAACTAAATCAAACCATGCCAGACTTCTTTTTTCCACCTCCGTCGCCGGCCGCTGCCCGCGCTCGGACCTCACAAATCAAACCCTCTGTAATTCATTACAAGAGCTTTTAGGTCACTACTTCCGTGACCTAAAAAGCCTCATATTAGTTTACAAAGGATGTACCTCAATCTAGATAACATGAAAATACTTTTAGTACTGAAATGTTGAATTGCACGACGAGAAATAAAACAATCTCCCATCCAGAACTCCTTGGGTATCATCTGAATTGGTTATCCTTCCTAAAAAATATTAACAGTCACTGAAACAGTACAACATAGTTGCATCAAGCAATACCTTGCTGCCTGAATCACTTGTTTCTGTAAAAATTACACCATAACTTCATGTGCCCACGATATTTGAGGTTCAGAGCAGTCCTTGGGAGTAGTTTGTGAATCAATTACGGAGAAGGATTCCAGAGTGATTTTGACTGGATTTTGACTGGATTCCAGAGTGATTTGGAATTTGGGATTAATACATGTCCGTGACAGCGCATTAGTAATGAAACAATTCTCTGAAAGAATCAGCAAAGTAGAACTTGTGACGTTTCATTATGTCCCTCCAAACAACCTTGATGGATATCCTTGTCAGAATAGCACAACCGCATATGAATCAATTAACACAGCAATGGGAAGATAAATAATTATTCTGAATAGCAAAGAATAGGTAAGTTCACATGAAAAAATAGGTCACCTTTCTAAATTCTAAACCTGTACAATAGCAAGCTGCGCTTGTGATCTTCGACGGCATTCATCTGCCTGCAGTCAGATGAATAGGACATCTTAGCATCTTGAATTCTTAACATGTATCCAGCAGAGTCAGTTTACAAAAAAATGGAAAGTAGCAAAGTCCGTTGGACACGTCTTTCTATTTTCATATATATAGCAAAACTCATAAATCTGTAACAATCTGCCCGTATGGACTGGATTTCTGTACAATGGGAACGAGCCTTTAGTATTGTTGGTATTTCACGTGATCTGCTTGCAGAGTCAGTTTACAAGTTTTTGCTATATACCTGAGTCTGTTGGACATGTCTTTTTTTTTAGTAGTTACATATGGGGACTCCACACAGCAAGCCAGCGGAACAGACGACTTCATCACATGTACCTCCAGGTATATGTTCACCTATAAATTGTGCTACACAAGTCAAACATATATATGTTCAACTATATATGTGTTGCAGGCCTGATGGAGGGGACAAGTGTTGACGACTCTAACGAAGGGATTATACCCGTAGCCGATGATGTTGATAAAATTTACCCACGTAGTCCAGGTATAAGGTTTATTTTTATCCTTTTTAGTTGAAAAATCATACCTAACAGACTTGGGCACAACCGATTCTAATGTATCAACATCTTGACTTCTAGGAGTCCATATTACTCCCTCCGAACGGATGATACTTGAGACCGATGGTGATAGCACATATGATACTCCAGGTATATATCTACCCATATATATGTTCAGCTACATATTTTGTTATACATGTCAAACACCATCACAGGAGATGTTGCAGGCCCAATGGAGGGGCCAAATGGTGACGCATTTCTAACGAAGGGGTTATACCTGAGCTTCGACGATGTTCACAATAATTACCCAAGTAGTCCAGGTATTAAGGCTGTGCATATATACTGATATTGCTTTTATGGTTTTTATGTGATAAATCATACCTAACAGACTTGGGCAGAAACTGATTCTAAAGGATCAAGCGTGCAGTGACTTGTAGGAGCCCATATTACTCACTCGGACTGGATGATTCTTGAACAGGCCGATTGTGAAAGGACATGTGTTCATCAACCTTCCCATCTGATTTCGGTAAGTATTATGTTGCCGAAATGTTAAGCACCATGTGCCTAAGCAACTTTGCCTTATTTCGGGTCCAATATATATTTATGTTAACATGATGCAGACAACCCTCCAATCTCATTCCTATATAATGTAGATTCGTTGCCAGCTCTCAGTAATCTGACAAAATAACTAGGTAGCATGCAACGTGACAGTTGGGAAGAGAGGTCGCATAATGTTCCACGCCATCCTCACAGTGATATCACTAATGCAGATCAACCATCCTCTGTGGACCTTGATGAAAAAAGAGAGTTGATAAAAGCTCGGAGGCGAGCTGCTTATAAAAAGAAAAAAGAGGAGGCTACCGTCAAGCAACAAGATGAAAATATGTCTGCCCTTACGATATCAGGTAAGAATGCTTTATGGGAAGACACTGCGATGATATTATATATACTCCCTCCATTCCACAATATAATGTTAATATCATTTCACATGCGGATATGCTGAATGTGGGTGGGTTACCTCTCGGTGATATCACTAATGTGTGTCAACCAACCACGGTGGACCTTGACGAGAAAAAAGAGCAAAAAAAAAGGCTCGGAGGAGAGCTGCTTATCGAAAGAAAAAAGAGGAGGCATCCAGCAAGCAACAAGATGAAAATCTGACTGGCCTTACGATATCAGGTAAGGATGTTTATGTTTATGATGACCGTATGTATACTTTCTTAGTGAATAATGTAGGCATACATGTTTCCTCACCCCAACCCTACCTAATAATTGACCAAGAATATAGAATAAAAATAATTGACCAACATAATTCCTGATCATTTAGGTTCAATTCGATATAGGGCAGACATACGACTTTTGAGTACATATAGACTTTATGTATGGACACGGAGGGATTCTATAAAAAACCCTAGATTAAGAAGTAGCTTCAACCAGCCCTTGTTACCTCTCGTGAACAACAATGAAGACCCTAAACCCTCCGGGCAGATATGCAAATGTTCCCCTGTTACCTCTCGATGATACCACCCCAACTACATCCAGCAATACATCATTGTTTAACCAGACCGTGCAGATATATAAAGTAAAGCGTTTGGCCAGGTAGTACATGGAATCTTCTTGAACAATGAAGACCCTAAACCTCCATGCAGATATGCAAATGTTCCCTGTTACCTCTCGGTGATATCACTAATGGGTGTCAACCATTCTCGTGGACCTTGACGAGAAAAAAAAGAGCAAATAAAGGCTCGGAGGAGAGCTGCTTATCGAAAGAAAAAAGAAGAGGCAGCCAGCAAGCAACTAGATGAAAAACAGCCTGATAAAGAACACAAATGTGACTTAACAGACAAGCAAATTGAGCAGAGAAACGCGCGGAGGCGAGCAAGTTATCGGAAAAAAGCGGGTGACGGAACGATCGATCTTCAAGAAAAAAAAATCAGAAGTTGCAAGAATGGCGCAACACCCTAAAACCAATGACTGAGGATGAAAGGGGGGAGCTGGCGCAAAGAGAAAGGCAAAAGTATGCTGCAAAGAAAAAACACGCCGTGTGCTGAATCGATCGCAATGCCACATCCAGATTTAACTAGCACATTGTCCAACCTCTCACACATTGTCCGACTCTCGCACTTTCAGCCCTCGACGCAACAATTCGAAGTTGAGCAAATAGATCATGCTCCTACGCTACCAATGTGGCCCCCACATACATTCGCGAACACCGAAACCGATGGTACATATCCTATCAACCATCATCTTCCATCATGTAATCATTCATGATATATAAATAATGATTCGATGATGTTGTAGGTATTATCTAAGCGTAATCCTTCGTGATGGTGCTATACATGGCAACCCTCATCAAATCAATGTGCACTCTACAAAATGCCACCAAAGAAGCCAAGGATCCCAGAATAATAGCGGATAATGGAGTGGACGAGCAGTAGTCATGAGTCCGCAGAAAGCAGGTGGGAGGAGAGAGCGAGCTTGCAAGGGAGGTATGGCGGCAAAAGAAGGCCAATGTAAAAATTGGCAAGAAAAACCATGTACGCAGGTACCGCGTGGTGAGAGGAATGCTCTACGCTGATCGGGCGCCATGAAAGGTTTGCGTAGGGTGATGACCCCAACTCGTCAGTCCATCTCCATACCTAAATGAGCTCAACTCGACAACCCATCAGAGTGGAAGCACACGGTGCCTCGACCTCATCTAGCACGCCGAGTACAACGCATCGTAAGTGAAGGTAACACTCCATCCTTACTCTCCTTGCGCCCCTTGAGACTAAACCCTCATTTATTGGTTTTCAAGTTAATTCGAAGCAGCAACATATGACGCTTACCTTAGTCGTCCCCATGAATGATAATGTCAACCCCGAGTAGCCTCTTTGACGATGAGTATTACCTGCTTGTCAAGCGAAGGTATGTACACCCACTTGAGCAAATCGCCTGCTTGAAATATCACACTAATTATAAACATTGTTTGTGCAAAGCTCGCATGCTGATGACATGGAGCACTTCCAATTGGAAGACTCAAGTCACAATACCTATGTCGCACTCATGATCCATTGGACTATGTCTACTCAAACCTCCTGCACCACACACACATCCTCAAGCATGCCGCAAATTGCGATCACCGCAGCCAAGAAGTTTGTGTCCGAGGCCCCGGATTCTCACGTCAGAGTGGGCAGATCCGGTGGCAACCGAGCTCCATCCCGTGAGCTAATGAGGCTTTGGTCTAGCATGGATGCGACTCAAAGGCATTTCTTGGAGAAACATACGGTTCTTCAATGTACCACTTCTCCTTCACAACCCTCGCCGTCACCTTTGATGAAGGCTACACAAACATGAAGTCCGGTGTACACATTCCAAGACGGCACCATCTACCACAACGCTCATTCCTTCGGGCCAACATCACGCCCAGATCATCTACAATTGTATTTTCATTTATTTACGACCTGTGCCTAACCCATCGCAAGGCCGCCATCGAGCAATTAGACCAAGATGTCGCCGTAAAGTTAGTGGGCATACTAGAAAACCCGCACTCCCAAAGAGTTTAGAGTTTGGGTGCGCAGATGGACAACCTCGACGATTACATGTGATAGACCTCAACACCGACTGCAGACTAGACCAACGGAAGTATAATAGACCTCTCATCCTGAGGTCGCCGCAATTTGGGTGGAGGGCATCACCTAGCGAAGAGGTTCGATCAGGATTACACTTTGCGGAATGACAACCAGAGGCACAAGATACATGTGACGGCCGGCTCAGATGACCCTCTCTCTTACCCACTCTTCTACCCAAGGGGGAGCCTTCTGGCACCCCAAACTTCCTAAACGGATGTCCCTTGGCCTATTGTGCAACAACCAAGAGGTAGAGGATGATGATGGTGATGACGAGGATGCAGTAAGCCTTATGCGTATTCTCGTCGTTTAGATGAATTGTATACTTCTCATATGAATCCTAATGTCCTGCTACTCATCCTTCAAAGTGCAGAGGGGAATAGCAAGGTTATGCGCCCCCTGAGAGACTACTAACGTTACATGCTCTAGACACGCACTGGGATATTCAATCCCATACTCAGGGAGCACCATTGCTCCAAAGAATGGGGGTGGACATGTACATCAAGATTGAGAGTTGTAGGTTGAAATGGTACAGAAGAACTGCATAAAAGATCTCGTGTCACCGTATAAAGGAGTTGTTGATGCAATTACATCCAGTGAGACCCAAAAGCTGATGTTGGAGTAAGGATAGTGCTCCCCGAACGTACCTGTGGCGCACTGTGGATATGAAGCGGAGGCATATGGATGCCATGGCACTGTCCATACCCTACGGGAAGCCCGACATCTTGACCATGACCTCGCAACCCTAACTGGAAGAGATAACAAATGAGTTGTTTCTCGCCGACTGCATCAAGACCGACCGATCTTGTGGCTCGTGTGTTCCATGGCAAGCTAGAGGCTATTGCGAAAAGAGATGTTGTTCGAAGAAGAATATCAAGGTGTTGGTTGCCGCATATGTATAACGTAGTCGAAGTTCCAAAAGAGGGCCTCCCACGCACACCTTTTTTTGTCGATCATGGATTCGCCTATAAGCTTGTCGCTCTTCGCAAAGACGACCAATACTCATTTCTCGCCAGCCCCCAAACAAGCAAAAGTATCCTAAACTCCACGCCTTGGTGGTGAAACATATGATGCACGGACCATGCGGTGCTCTCAACCCCAAAAATGTTTGCATGCAACAAAACGAGTGCAAGTGCAGATACCGCCGCTCAACAAAACAACACTAAGATAGGCAAGGACTCATACCTCGCTTATCAGTCATTTAGATAATGGTCGGCAGCTAAGGTCCCGGTAAAATGTTGGACAACAGATGGGTTGTGCCGTGATAACCCTTTACCTTCTCGTGGATGTTCAATTGCCACATCAACGCTGGAGGTTTGCTCCAAAGATAAAGGCCGCCAAATACCTTTACAAGTACATATACAAGGGCCATGATAGGGCTTTTTAGCATCGACCAGCCAGACGCCGATGGTAACATTGATGAGATCAAAAGATACGTAGACGCTGAGGTGGGTTACTCCTCCGGAGGCGATGTGGAGGATATTTGGCTTCCCCTTATGTGCCAATGACCCTACCGTCTCTACAGCCGTTCTCTTCATCTCCCGAATATGCACAGGGTGGCATTCAATGAGCAAGCTCACTTGACCGCCGTAGTCGCCTCTGAGAAAGCTTCCAAATCCATGTTGAAAGAGTATTTCAAAGCTAACCAAAACCATCCGTGGGCTAGGAATATATTATACAAGGACTTTCCCGAAGGTTCACATGGCGTAAGGGTAAGAAGTATTGGAAAGAGCGGTGGAGCGTTATCGGATAGGTCGTAATTGTGTCTCGCCAATCCCGCAGAGGTGGAGCCGATACTATCTCAAGGCGTGTCGCTAAAACCATGTTGTCGGCAAGACATCCTATGAGGACCTCGCCACCGTGGGATCAGAGGGCTGCGCGGATCTTTTAGAGAGGCTACCAAAGGTTGGGACTCATCGAGGCGAGATAACACGCCGACGCATCGCCTTACCGAGGCGGAAGCAGCGGGCAATGCCATATGTTCGCCAGGAGGCTCTTCGCAACAATTTTGGTGCACCGTGAGCTGTGCGACGGCGTGGGTTATGCGGATAGGCACTTCAAGCCTATGTCCGATGACTATCGCCATCACACACGCGCTCGATTGAGGCGGAACAGATGGTGTTGCATGGACATTAGGGGTATGTTGCGTACCATGGGCAAAGACATAGCCGATTTCGCTTCTTCCATGCATTGACGATGCGCGCTCGACCCAACCGAGGGCGTAGGCAGAGAAGTGATCGAGGAATCCACCGTCGATTTTGACATCAACAACACTAAATTGGCTTCGCCGCTTAAACTCGGAGCGCAGGGTTGCATACGACAAGATACTAGCTTCATTGAACGAGGTGATGGGGTGTGTTCTTTGTTGATGGACCGGAGGTACAGGAAGACCTTCTGTAGAGGGCATCGCCGCCAAGGTTCAAGCGCGAAGGAAACATCGCTATCGCTATCATGCGACATCAGCGTCAGCCGCTTCTATCATGCCTTGAGGCGGGATCGCCACCGAGGTTCAAGATCCCATTGAGTCAGCTGACGATGGCGCCATGCACCTTTCACGAAACAGAGTGGTACCGCCAAACTAATGAGGATGGCCTCATTGATACTATGGGACGAGGCCACCATGACTAAGCGACAGCGGTCGAAGAGGCATGGACAATGACAAGATGCGCGACATCACGGGAAGACGGACCGACCTTTCGTGAGGAAAAACTGTTGTGTTTGGGGACTTCAAAGGTGTGCTTCCCGCGGCCGTCGAGGAGGGGTCCCGGTCGATAATCGATGCAACCCTCCAAGTTCACACCTCTAGAAGGGTATGCGCCAACTAAGGCTCGCCATCAACATGAGGGCTCATAATGACACTGGTTTATGGATTACTTGCTAAGGGTAGGCAATGGCACCGAGGAAGTCGACGATCAAGGAAACATACGACTTCAAGATATTTGTGTGCCATCTACAAGCTGAAAGGGGTGACGCACCGAGAAACTAATCACCATGTGTTTTAGACTAGATGACAACATGTCCGATCCGAATTACATGACTTCACGTGCAATCCTCTCCACCACAAACGCATAACGCCGACAAGATAAACATACGCATGGTAGAGCGCCGGGGAGAAGAAGTAATCTACCATAGCTTGACAAAGGAGAAGACGACCAGATGGCTACTATGCTCCCGAAGTTCCTAAATGGATCGACTCCCCAACGGTTCCGCCTCCGCATGCACTCAAATTGAAGCTCAATCGCCTGCTGTCATACTTCCGAGGAACATTGATCCCGGCTTAATGGTCCGTAATCTGGGATCGAGGCTTGTGGTGCGAGGTTTCCAGGAACGCCATCGACGCAGTAAATCGCGGATTGGACAACACGCGGTAGGAGGGTTTTCCTTCCTCGAATACCCCTATGCCCGGCTCCGACAAAGACATGTTTCCATTCAAGTTCAAGAGGAAGCAATTTCTGTAAGGCTTAGCTTTGCTATGACGATTAACAAGGCTCAAGGACGTATTTATTCCGATCAAGCATGCGGTACCTACCTAATCCTGTTCTCTCATGGTCAACTCTATGTTGCATTGTCTCGAGCCACCGCGAAGAGAAACATAAAGATCCTCATTGAGAAGGAGAAGGAGAAGGAGAATGGCAAGAAGCAAAGCAGTAAATCAAAGAAGCGAAAAAGACTCGCTTTGTCCTTACAGGACCTCGATGAAGAACATCGCCTATAAGGAAGTCCTTACAGCTGAACTCCGCCTTAGATATGACAGGATTTACTCTTATGCTACATATAATTTGGTGCTCTTCGTGTTCTTGTACAGATCTCTATCTTTCGATGTAAATCCAATTGAACTTTATTATGTTTATACTACAAGTCAAGTAATAATATATTGCCTCGAATTTGAGACTTTGCAAGTTGCCAAATTTTGTTGTATGTGACATTATTTTTTCGTTTTGCTGGTTTGCTTATGTATATTATTCTTTTGTTGTTTTGTAATCAATCATCTACTACATCTAAACTCGCTCTGTTTTCCTGCACAAATATTGCACACTGCCTGGGTCACTCTGTTGTTGTAAAACTAGACTCCACTGGAGTGTTCTACATTAGAGAAATATTTATGATGCGGCCCCAAAGCAGGCACGAACATTGTTATTTATTTATTTATTTTTGCTATGTTATTTATTTCCTTAAGCAGAATAACTCTGGCTGCTTGATCATGACCGAGACTATCTTTGGTATTAGAACTACAGTTACACCAATGGGTTATTTGCATCTCAAGTTAAATTAGTCACTGTTAATCAACAATGAAATGTGGCTGCTGGTTCTTTTGATAATTGATGGTACAAATGGGCAAAGCAGCAATTATATACCACACTGGATTAATGGTACAGGTGGTGAAAGCAGGATGATATACCATACTGGATTGATGTTACAGATTGGACCCAAATACCTCCCTGATTTTTTTCCAAAGGGTGCGATACTGGACCACCACACAATATCGAAACTACATCTTTATATTATTTATCATACCCTTATTTGAATTTTATAATCCTTACTTTTCAATACGATTATCTGGACATTGGTGGGACAGAATGTAAACATAAAAATATAGACTTCTTTGTTGAGATTAATATGCACCTTTATTACATCCAGGGATAGGGTTTTGGAGAATTTTCATCCGCTTGGTTACTTTCTCACGCCGTGCGTCTGGTAAAAGAAAGTAGACTTTCAGCCGTAATTGTGATTTGTAGCTTTTGTAATGGGGTGTGTGAATGTGTATCCATGGGATGTATAAGAATATGCAAATTCAAAAAGAATACATTCAGAATAGTCAAAACTGAAAATTGTGCATTGAACTGACCGTTTCTGCAAGGCTATGGCTGTCAGTTGCTTGACCCCTTCTTGCCCTCACATGGATGAAACCTTGCTTTGGTGGTGGGGGATTTTGACCAACAGCCTTAGTAGTATTTCTTGAATTAGCTTCAGTATCTTTTCTGAAACTACCACTCTCATCACTGGACCTATGTGCCTTGAAACACTTTGCTTCTGTATCAGTCTGCACATTAAGATTCCAGTGAATTAGCGATTAGGACAGACGGGAGAAAGAACAATGATCACTTGCTCTCTGCATAAGCTGTGTTGTGGGCATTTTCTTTTATTACTAGAATATAACAAAATTATTGTAAACCACCTTCTGGCCTGCCAAGTGAAACAACTATTAAACTGTCAATCGGCACAGCACAACTTTTATAAGGGGAACAAAGATGGCACCACTGAAATCAAATATCACATATGACAATAATGATATCTTGCAGACCATCACGAATATGATGCCTGCTAAAATATCACAGTAGGTTATCATGTTTATACTCAATCTATACTGTACTCACTGGACGATTTATACTCCTCTTCAGTTATAAAAAATACAGTACTCTGTATTCCCTAGTACTCTCATTGCAAACAATAATATTACACGAAAATATCACAAATATATTAACTTTGATCTCTGTTACTAATTAGGAAGAAGGTCATTTCTACTGAAAACCACAATGACAATGTCAATCCCACTCCTAGAGTTGTTGCAGATCAACAGCTGCTGTGAGTACAAGAACTCTCCTCCTATCTGCAAGATCAGCAGTACAAGCAATACATTTTCTGAGTATATTTTCATATTTTCAGAGTACTTGAAGCAAGATTACTGAAGTTACTGAAATTTACTTCAAGCAAGATTACTGGAGTAAAACACGCTCACTATGTTTACTGAAATTTTACTAAAACTGTGCCCACAACTACATCTCCTACTCCTAATCTGTACCCATACGCATACAAATAAATTGTACCCTATTCCTAATCTGAACCAAAACGCACGGGCAACCATGAGTAAAGGGAGGGGACAGGGGAAGCTCACCACGCGCTAGAGATGCTGGCGAAGAGGAGCATCGTCGAGCAGGATATCCTCGAGCAGATGTACGTCGTCGAGCAGGATGTCCAGGATGCCGTAGCAGACGAAGGGGAGGGCGTACCCCATGCAGCCAGGCCGTCGGCGACTGCTCCTCCCGCTACTCCTCACAGCACCATCTTCAAATTCAGAACCGCCGCCTCCACTCCTCACCATCTTCAGATGTGCTCTTGCTCCTCCCACTCATCCTCATCGCGGGACGTCCAGACACTTCAGATCCAGCCATGGGTACAACTCTCCAGCTGCTCCTCGCCTCCGCTTTGGTAACAAAAACAATCTTGTGGCGACCTCGCTGGTGCAGGCGACGCGGGTGAGAGGGAGCGGCGAAGATGTCACAGGAAGGCGGCGGCGGCGACGCGTGTGGGGTGGAGGCGAGCGTCGACGTCGACGCGGCCGAGACGGCGGCGGCGACGCGAGCAAGAGAGCGGCGGCGACGCGAGCAGCGGAGCGAGGCGAGCTAGGGATTTGGACGAGAGAGTGGGGAACGAGTGAGTGAAGCGAGTGAGCCAGCGAGGGGCAAAATTGAAAACGGACGAAGTTTCTATTACCTTTGTTCCGAAATATAAGTATATGTGACGATAAATGAACGTGGATTCTAAACGCTCTTATAAAAACTTCTTTACGGAGGGAGTGTATGTTCATATATTTATATGAAATCAGCAGTATCCAGTTTTTATTGCAAATGAAAAATGTGTTAGTTTGACTTTTGTTCTAAGATATTATATTTATTTATTTAATGCAGTATAAAATATTCTTTGTATTTTTATATGTTCCACTTTTGTTCATCAGAGATAAAAAGTGATGGATTCCAATGATGTTTTAGAAATATCATGCACGCCAGCACTGACGTAACGATGATTTGGTCGAATCTGAGACACAACGAGAAGAGGTGCATACCACTAATTCTTCTTTATATGTATGAAATGAAATGAATTCCTCTTCATTCTTTTGTGCTAAAAGAAGAAAGTTAGATTCGGCGATGCCCCTCCTTTCGGGCGCATTCGATTATGTTATCCAAAAGTGTATTTTTATATGATTATTTTTCGTGACATGGGAGAGATAAAGATGTATTCTAGTGACGTTGAAAAAGAATCCATCGACAAGGGTTCTGAGACGATGTCGTTGGAAGGGGACGAAAGGTTTCGAAGTTTTTTACAACACAATGACATTGAAATTGTAGGGATTTGTCTGGCATTTTATCCTCTCGCGAAACGGTAAAAAACTGGTGAAGCTGGTTGGCGCGGTGAGTATTGTCCGTTACAGACGTTTTTAGACCTTCCACGTAAAGTATTCGTGTTAACTACATATATTTCTTTTGCATGATAGATATGAGTTGAGGAAGTAGTTTTTATTATACTTGCTCAAACATCATGTGAATGAAGTTAAAGAGCACTTTTATGATATTGTGCGGGAATTTCTTAAGCGTGTCAAGTAGATCTTAATAATTTATAACATATTTTTAGTTGGGTCATCATTTTATATGTATACATTGTCAATTTGCCATTTTGTTATCGGTTTAAATTACAAGTGAAGTGGACTTCAATTATTATGCAATTGTGACCGTGTTATATTATCTCTACCTGTAAAATTTAACATGCATTATCTTTATATAACTTCAGCTAAATATTTCAGCAGCCCGTGAAAACGCACGAGCATTCTACTAGTATATTTATATTTTCAGGGGAATTTTAAAAATTACAAATAAGTAAAAAAAGTTTTCTGTAATAATCCACGTCTAACAGTAATTGGACAAATCATTATTTTTTATACTCAAACCGATACATACAAATGCATACCAGAGCACCCTGTGCCTCATCAGGCAAGTAGAAATACACGCACGTAAATATCCCATCATGGATGTTTATATCTTTTCAAGAATTTTCTAAAATAGTTTAAGAATTTTTTAAAAAGTTTGGACAAAAAACAAAAAAGATTGTCTTTTATAATCAAATGTTCAAACCGATACATATACATATGTACATGAATACCCATGTCAAGGGTCCGCAAGTATAACTATGTTACCCCATTATCCCATCATATATATTTATATTTTCTAGGAATTCTAAAATTACAAATAAGTAAAAAACAAGTTTTCTGTAATAATCCATGTCTAACAGTAATTGGACAAATCATTAATTTTTATACTCAAACCGGTACATACAAATGTTGAAATATGAGATGGGCCTAGAGCCCATATGACAATTTCAGATTTGATCTCTAAGGGCCCATGTAGGTGGCATGACAAGGTGGTGGGAAGTTTAGTCCCACCCAAGAAGTGGAAGGAGAGTTGGAGTGGTTTATGAGGCGATTCTCTCTCTCATGCTATTGGAGCTTGAGAAGAGATGAGGCCTGGCACTCCTCCTCCTCCGCCTTTCGGCTCGCCTTGTGGCGGTTCTTGCGGGATTGAGCCGAGCCGAGCTCACTCCTATGCGCTTCTTTTTCTTTGGTCGGGGCAACGGGGAGTCTTTGACCATGGGCTACCGACTTGGACGTGGTTCGGTATGCGCGCACAAGACATATATATGTGGGCGTCATAACTCCTAAGCCACGAAAATGTAACGCATCTCCGCCTCCACGCCCACGCCGTTTCTCTGCTGCCGCTGCTGCAGGCGACTCATTCCGCTCACTTTGCAGTACACCGCTGACGGAGAGCAAGTCTGAAACCCGCCTCCTGATCCTCATGCACGGGAGAGGGGCGATTAGGTTTTGGGTAGCGATCGCCGCTTATGTTCATCTATGTCCGCATCACCTTCAGCCATCACCATGTCGCATCGACGCCGATCGTCTTGGCTTACCGAGAAGGCTGGTCGACAAGAAGGTCAGCCGAGGATGCCGCATGTGCCGCCATCACCGCCGCGTGGGCCGATTGGAGGGTATACATCGCTTATCCTCGCGTGTTTCTTTTCTCGCTGTGGCGATTACTAGCGATATGCGTAGATGTTTCTACTATATGTGTAGTACATGCGCTATGTTAGATCGTGAATCGCAGTGTTATCAATGTTGTCCATGTCATGCTCATGATTTATTCGTGGATTAATTTAATCGAAAACTGCCTATTTTCTTATCAATCCAAAACCTAATGTGTGTAGGAGTTTTTCAATTCGGTTTCTTTCTTTGCCTTTGAAACCGCCCCCGCTTACGGGGACGCATTTTTTGCCGCTATGCGGCATTAAAACCACCTTATGGCTCACGGCCATGAACGTGTTCTCGGTCGCGGTGTGACTCACAGAACGATCGCTCCGAACAGGAGAAGGCGTTCAAGGAGGCCACCGCCGTGTTCCTCCGGGCGCTTCGAGCGTGATTGGAGATAAGCTGGTTGACGATATTTGTATGTGCGGTCTGCGCAAGGACTTGTGGGAGGCGCCAATCTAAGTTCGGGGCTGGCGCGTGGAGCGAGATGTATATTATAGAGCAGTTCCACGATTACAAGATGGTTGAAAACTGTCCCGTATTGAGCCGCTCATGAGATAATATGCATTGTTAAGGAGCTTGAGCTTCTTAAGTGCGATTCTGCAAGGGCAAGTTTGTCGCGGGCTGCATAATCGCTTAAGCTTCCCAATTCCACGGAGGAACTTTTGCCACCACTGAAACATCAGAGGCGTGAATTCTCTGTGGAGGATGTCATTGCCCATCCGAGTGTTGAGCAGAATTCAAGGGCAAAGGACTCGCACGGAAAAAGGGGTCGAAGGAACTTCAGGCCAATATGGTGCATCGGAAGAACTCCAATTCCCACAAGCCCAAGGGAAAGAACGGTGTCCAACAGAGTGCCGACTTTAAGAAGAAGGGTAAGAAGACCTTCAAGAAGAACAAGAAGGATGAGGGCTGCTTTACTTGTGGTTTTGCTTGAACATTGGGCCAACAAGTGCCCAAACAAGTATAAGAAGCAAGGGCAGGACTCCAAGTCATTAATATGATTGTGAGCAACAATGAGAGGTGCATCCAGGTACGTGTAATTTATTTCTTTTGTATTTTCGGTTTGGCGATCCACCGATTGGTGGAGTCGCACGAAAGTGTGTTCATGTGTGTCGACATTTCATTGTTTTCTTCTTACCGAGGCCCACGAGTCACGAGTCCGTCTTGATGGGAATGGTGCGAGTGCCTCGTTTGGTGTTGGCACGGCCGATCTGAAAGTTTACTTGGGAAGGATCGCAACCCAAGAACGTCCGGCAAAGATGTCCTCGCCATCAAGAAGAACCTCGTTAGTGGATCCCTTCTATGTAGAGAAGGGTTTAAGTTGGTATTCGAGTCTAATAAAATTAGTTGTTACGAATATGGACTATTTGTTGGAAAGGGTTATGAATGCGGAGGCATGTTCCGCTTTTCTCTTGCAGATCTATGTAATAAAGTCGTGAACAATATTCATTTGAGTGTTAATGAATCAAGTATGGCATTCACGTCTTTGTCACATTAGTTTCGGTGTTATGACGCGGCTAGCAAAATCGAATTTAATCCCGAAGTTTCACTTTAGCGAAAGGTTCTAAGTGCCGATTCGTGTGTGCAATCTAAGCAACCTCGCAAGCCCTCACAAAGGCGATGAGAGGAGAGACACTTGGCACCACTGGAACTCATACATTCTGATCTTTGTGAGATGAATGGTGCGTTGACTAAAGGTGGAAAGAAATATTTCATGACTTTGATAGATGATTCCACTAGATATGGCTATGTGTATCTGTTAAATACTAAAGATGAGGCTATACACTACTTCAAAATCTATAAGGCAGAAGTTGAGAATCAACTTGAAAAGAAAATTAAACGAGTCCACGGATCGTGGTGGAGAGTACTTCTCGAAAGAGTTTGATGCCTTTTGTGCGAACACGGCATTATTAACGAGAGGACGCCTCCCTACTCACCCTACCAAACGGGGTTGCTTGAGCGGAAAACCGTACTCTAACCGGATTTGGTTAACGCCATGTTAGATAATACGCCGAAGTTTATCCAAGTCATGGTGGGGAGGCTATAATGACATCATGTCATGTCCTGAATAAAGTTCCGACAAATGATAACGAGATCACTCCTTACGAGAAGTGGACCAAGAGAAGGACAACACTCATGCATTTACGTGCACAGGCTGCTTGGCGAAAGTTAATGTGCCGATCCCCAAAAAGCGTAAGCTTGGACCAAAGACCGTGGATCGTGTTAATTTGGGCTACGCTATGAATAGTGTTGGCTATAGATTTCTAGTAGTGAAATCTGAGGTACCCGACATGAAGGTTGGTACAATTATGGAGTCTAAAGATGCTACATTCTTTGAGGACATTTTCCCATGAGAGATGTACAAGACTTCTAGACAGAATCGAGGAGACTCTGAACTCGCCATTCCGATGGAATATTATAATCAAACACATGATGAAAATCTGAGGAGGATAATGAGGAATCCTTTGGTAGGGGCAAGAGACAAAGGACTGTAAAGACCTTTGGTGATGATTTCTTCATATACCTCGTGGAGGATAATCCCACTTCTATTTCGTGGCGTATGCATCTCCGTGTCTCATTGGAAGGATGCGGTCCGTGGCGAGATGGATTCCATCATGGCTAACTGGACTTGGGAGCTTATCGAACGCGTCCTTATGGTTGCAAACCATTGGGATGCAAGTGGGTGTTTAAGAAGAAGCTTAGGCCGACGGCAGACGATAGAAAAGTACAAGGCTAGGCTTTAGGCCAAGGGCTACGCCTTCAGAAGAAGAAGAAGATTTCTTCGACACTTATTCACTGTGGCCGACCCGACCACCATTCGAGTATTACTCTCGTTATGGCCTCGCATGGTCTTCTCATTCATCAAATGGATGTTAAGACGGCTTTCCGAACGGAGAGCTAAAGGAGGAAATCTATATGCAACAAAGATAATGGCTTTGTGATGGATGGTCGTGAAGGAAAGGTGTGTAAGTTAGTGAAATCTTTGTATGGCTCGAGACAAGCGCCTAAGCAATGGCATGACAAGTTTAATGAAACGTTGACATCTGTTGGCTTTGTTGTTAATGAGGCCGACAAATGTGTATACTATCGCTATGGTGGGGCGAAGGAGTTATACCGATGTTTGTATGTTGATGACATACCGATATTTGGGACTAATCTCAAGTTGATCGAGGAGGTTAAGTCTTTCCTATCTCGTAACTTTGAGATGAAGGACCTTGGAGTGGCTGATGTTATCTTGAACATCAAGCTATTGAGAGATGATGAAGGTGGGATTACATACGCAATCCCATTATGTTGAGAAGGTGTTGAGTCGCTTTTGGATATTGGACTGCAAACCATCTCAAACACCATATGATCCTAGTGTGCTGATTCGAAAGTCTAAAGGCACGCCTATAGATCAATTGAGATACTCTCGCATTGTTGGTTCACTCCGATTCTAGCGAGCACAACGAGGCCCCATATCGCATTTAGCAAACCGGTTTTATTTGTTTCAAACCGGGTGATGTACACCATGCGTTTCTTGAGAGAGTTATGCGCTATCTGAAAGGTACTATGAACTATGGACTTCACTATACCGGGATACCCGTCGGTACTTGAAGGGTATAGTGATGCGATTGGATCTCCGATGTCGGCGATGAGATGAAGGCCACAATCGGGTATATGTTTACTCTTGGAGGTGGTGCTGTTTCTGGAAGTCTTGCAAGCAAACGATCTTAACAAGATCGACAATGGAAGCAGTATATGACATTAGACACATCGGGTGGCGGGCGTAATGGCTTCGAGATCATTGATGGACTTGCCGCTGGTTGAGAAGCCGGTTGCCCGCCATCCTTATGAACTGTGACAATCAAACAGTTATTGTCAAGGTGAAGAGTTCAAAGGACAACATGAAGTCCAACAAACGACAAGAATGAGATTGAAAGTCGCCGTAAAATTGAGGAACTCCGGAGTGATAGCGTTGGATTATATTCAAACGGCTAAGAATCGCGGATCCCTTTACTAAAGGGCTATCACGTGTTGTGATAGATAGTGCATCAAGGGAGATGGGTATGAGACCCACATGAGTTGCCATGGTAGTAACTCAACCTATGTGATCGGAGATCCCGTGAAGTAGGACCCGGGAAAACAAGCCGGTGGTGAACCGAGGAGAGTAACTTTACTAACCCACTCCGCTTGGAGATGCAATACTCTCGAAACTGTATGGAAGGATGACTATTGTCTTAATGTGTTCCAAGGCTTATATGCATAAGCAAGATGCTATCCTACAGAGCGATCTTTGGAGGAACATACCTATATGAGCCCGGATCACTGGTCACAGCCTATGAGATTGGGGTGATCTCTAGCAAGCTCATGAATGTGCCAGAGTGTGACTAATATGCTCCACCCGAGGGGTCGGCCTTCTCAGCCTCAGACGTTGAGACTTGTGGTGAAACTTCTTGACGCCAAACCGACAATTCAAGGCATAGTCCATTGTTCGATTGTGAAGGAGTGTAACTACTTGGTCTAGGTGGAGCTCAACCTTAATGTCGGTCTCCACCGAGATCTTTGGTATATCAAAACAGCGTTTGGAACAAAGGACAAACTGGGCCCCTGAGATCTGGTGGGGGATTGTTGAAATATGAGATGGGCCTAGAGCCCATATGACAATTTCAGATTTGATCTCTAAGGGCCCATGTAGGTGGCATGACAAGGTGGTGGGAAGTTTAGTCCCACCCCGGAAGTGGAAGGAGAGTTGGAGTGGTTTATAAGGAATTCTCTCCCTCATGCTATTGGAGCTTGAGAAGAGATGAGTGTTGGAAATATGCCCTAGAGGCAATAATAAATTAGTTATTATTATATTTCCTTGTTCATGATAATCGTTTATTATCCATGCTATAATTGTATTGATAGGGAAACTCGAGATACATGTGTGGGTACATAGACAACACCATGTCCCTAGTAAGCCTCTAGTTGACTAGCTCGTTAATCAATAGATGGTTACGGTTTCACGACCATGGACATTGGATGTCATTGATAATCGGATCACATCATTAGGAGAATGATGTGATGGACAAGACCCAATCCTAAGCCTAGCATGCATCGTGTAGTTCAGTATGCTAAAGCTTTTCTAAATGTCAAGTATCATTTCCTTAGACCATGAGATTGTGCAACTCCCGGATACCATAGGAATGCTTTGGGTGTACCAAACGTCACAACGTAATCGGGTGGCTATAAAGGTGCATTACAGGTATCTCCGAAAGTGTCTGTTGGGTTGTACGAATCGAGACTGGATTTGTCACTCCGTGTGACGCGAGAGGTATCTCTGCCCACTCGGTAGGACATCATCATAATCAGTACACAATGTGATCAAGGAGTTGATCACGGATGATGTGTTACGGAACGAGTAAAGAGACTTGCCGGTAACGAGATTGAACAAGGTACCGATACCGACGATCGAATCTCGGGCAAGTAAAATACCGCTAGACAAAGGAATTGTATCACGGATTGATTGAGTCCTTGACATCGTGGTTCATCCGATGAGATCATCGTGGAACATGTGGGAGCCAACATGGGTATCCGCATCCCGCTGTTGGTTATTGACCGGAGAACGCCTAGGTCATGTCTCAAGATGGTTCCCGAACCCGTAGGGTTCATACACTTAAGGTTCGGCGACGCTTAGGGTTATAAAGGAAGTTTGTATGTGGTTACCGAATGTTGTTGAGTCCTGGATGAGATGCCGGACGTCACGAGGAGTTCCTAATGGTCCGGAGGTAAAGATTTATATATAGGAAGTCTTATTTTGGTCGCTAGGAAAAGTTTTCACAGACATTATCGGTGATTGTACCGGAGTGCCGAAGGGGTCCGGGGTCCACCGGGGTGCACACCTTGGGGCCACATGGGCTGTAGAAGTGCGCCTGGGCCCATATGGGCCAAGGGCACCAGCCCCACGCGGCCCTTGCGCCAAGGAGACTTGGGGTGTGAAGCGTCCAAAGGGGGGAAGGCACCTCCGAGGTGCCTTGGGGAGGATGGACTCCTCCCCCCTCTTGGCCGCACCCCTTCCTTGGAGGAAGGGGCAAGGCTGCGCCTCCCCCTCTCTTGCACCTATATAAAGGGAGGGAGGGAGGGAAGCCACACCGAGTCCCCGGCACCTCCCTCCCTCCCGTGACACCTCCTCCTCTCCAGGTGCTTGGGCGAAGCCCTGCGCGGGATTGCCACACGCTCCTCCACCACCACCACGCCAAGTTGTCTTTCTTCTTTGGATGGAGTCTTCCTCAACCTCTCCTCTCTCCTTGCTGGATCAAGTCATGGGAGACGCCACCAGCTGTCACGCGTGTGTTGAACGCGGAGGTGCCGTCTGTTTAAAGCACTAGGATCATCGGTGATTTGAATCACGCACGATGTACGACTCCATCAACCCCTGCTCACTTGAACGCTCGCTTAGCGATCTACAAGGGTATGTAGATGCACTCTCCCTTGACTCGTTGCTAGATGAACTCATAGATGGATCTTGGTGAAACCGTAGGAAAAATTTTAATTTTCTCGCAACGCTCCCCAACAAAGTGGCATCATGAGCTAGGTCTATGCGTAGTTCTCTATTGCCTGAGTAGAACACAATTTATTGTGGGCGAGATGTTGTCAACTTTCTTGCCGCTACTAGTCTTATCTTGCTTCAGCCGGTATTGTGTGGGATGAAGCGGCCGGACCGACCTTACACGTACGCTTACGTGAGACCCGGTTCCACCGAATCCACATGCACTAGTTGCATAAGGTGGCTAGCGGTGTCCGTCTCTCCACTTTAGTTGGAGCGGATTCGATGAAAAGGGTCCTTATGAAGGGTAAATAGAAGTTGACAAATCACGCCAGGCTTTCACGTAGGTAAGAAAAGCGGTCTTGCTAGAACCCTATTGCAGCCACGTAAAACTTGCAACAACAATTAGAGGACGTCTAACTTGTTTTTGCAGCAAGTGTTTTGTGATATGATATGGCCAAAGTTGTGATGAATGATGAATGATATATGTGATGTATGAGATCATGTTCTTGTAATAGGAATCACGACTTGCATGTCGATGAGTATGACAACCGGCAGGAGCCATAGGAGTTGTCTTTATTTTTTTTGAATGACTCATGTGGTCATTGAAGAACGCCTGTACTGTAAATTACTTTACTTTATTGCTAAACGCTGCTAGCCATAGAAGTAGAAGTAGTCGCTATGGCGTGACAACTTCATGAAGACACGATGATGGAGATCATGATGATGGAGATCATGGTGTCCCCGCCGTGACAAGATGATCATGGAGCCCGAAGATGGAGATCAAAGGAGCTAAATGATATTGGCCATACCATGTCACTACTATATAATTGCATGTGATGTTTATTATGTTTATGCATCTTGTTTACTTAGAACGACGGTAGTAAATAAGATGATCCCTCATAACAATTTCAAGAAAGTGTTCTCCCTAATCGCGGCACCGTTGCTAAAGTTAAATGGTTTCAAGCACCACATGATGATCGGGTGTGATAGATTCTTACGTTCACATACAACGGGTGTAAGCCAGATTTACACACGCAGTAACACTTAGGTTAACTTGACGAGCCTAGCATGTACGCATACGGCCTCGGAACACAAGAGACCCGAAAGGTCGAGCATGAGTCGATAGTAGATACGATCAACATGAATATGTTCACCGATGATGACTAGTCCGTCTCACGTGATGATCGGACCACGGCCTAGTTGACTCGGATCATGTAATCACTTAGATGATCGGAGGGATGTCTATCTGAGTGGGAGTTCATTAGATGAACTTAATTATCCCGAACATAGTCAAAAGCCCTTTGCAAATTATGTCATAGCTCGCGCTTTTAGTTCTCACTGCTTAGATATGTTCCTAGAGAAAATATAGTTGAAAGTTGACGATAGCAATTATGCGGTCAAGAGAAAGCTTATGTCCTTAATGCACCGCTCGGTGTCTTTGGACCTCGAACGTGGTGCATGGATGTTATAACATCCGACATACACGCTTTTGATAACTACGTGATAGTTCGCTTAAACGGTTTAGAGTTGAGGCACCAAAGACGTTTTTTCAAACGTCGCTGAACATATTAGATGTTTCGAGGGCTGAAATTGGGATTTCAGGCTCGTGCTCACGCCAAGAGGTATAAGACCTCCGACGATTTTCTTTAGCCTGCAAACTAAGGGAGAAAAGCTCAATCATTGAGCTTGTGCTCAGATTGTCCGAAAAGTAACAATCACTTGAATCGAGTGGGAGTTGTTCTTCCGGATGAGATAGTGATGTTTCTCCAAAGTCATTGCCACCAAGCCGCTAGAGCTTCGTGATGAACTATAACATGTCGTGGATAGATATGATGATCCTTGAGGTATTCACGATGTTTGACAATCACGAAAGTAGAAATCAAGAAGGAGCATCAATTGTTGATGGTTGGTGAAACCACTAGTTTCAAGAAGGGCAAGGGCAAGAAGGGACACTTCATGAAACGCAAATCGCTTGTCGCCTCAAAGGAAGAAACCCAAGGTTGAACCCAAACCCGAGACTAAGTGCTTCAGAGTAAGGGGAACAGCCATCGAGCGTAATTACCCTAGATACTTGGTAGATAAGAAGGTCGGGCAAGGTCGATAGAAGTATATTGGATATACATTATGTTAATGTGTACTTTACTAGTACTCCTAGTAGCACCGTGGTATTAGATACCGGTTCGGTTGCTAAGTGTTAGTAACTCAAACAAAAGCTACGGAATAAATCTGAGACTAACTAAAGGTGAGTCGACGATACGTGTTGGAAGTGTTTCCAAGGTTGATATGATCAAGCATCGCACGCTCCCTCTACCATCGAGATTGGTGTTAAACCTAAATAATTGTTATTTGGTGTTTGCGTTGAGCATAGACATGATTGGATTATGTCTGTCGCAATACGGTTATTCATTTAAGGAGAATAGTGGTTACTCTGTTAATTTGAATAATACCTTCAATGGTCTAGCACCTAAAAGGAATGGTTTATTGAATCTCGATCGTAGTGATACACATTTTCATGCCAAAAGATATAAGATAGTAATGATAGTACCATGTACTTGTGGCAATCGCCATGTAAGTCATACTGGTATAAAACGCATGAAGAAGCTCCATGTTGATGGATCTTTGGACTCACTCATTTTTGAAAAGTTTGAGACATGCAAACCATGTCTATTGGTGTATACGCATGAAGAAACTCCATGCGGATGGATCGTTTGGACTCACTTGATTTTGAATCACTAGAGATAAGAAAATCATACCACATGGGCAAGATGACATAAAATCCTCGCTTAAAGAAAGATGTAACAAGTTAGCAAACTGTTTGAAGAAACAAATTTTGATGTGTGCAAATTCAATGAGTGCCGAGGCATGCAAAGGAATATCGCTATGTTCGACTTCACGATGATTCGAGTAGATGTTGAGTATATTTACTTGATGAAACACAAAGTCCTAATTATTGAATGGTTCAAGTAATTTCAGAGTGAAGTTAAAAATCATTGTGACAAGAGGATAAAATGTCTATGATATGATCATAGAGATGAGTATCTGAGTTACGAGCTTTGGCACGCAATTAAGACACCGTGGAAATTGTTTCACAAATAATACTGAACACCATAGTGTGATGGTGTGTCCGAACATCATAGTTGCACCCTATTGGATATGGTGCGTACCATGATGTCTCTTATCGAATTACCACTATCGCTCATGGGTTAGGCATTAGAGACAACCGCACTCACTTTAATAGGGCACCACGTAATTCGCTGAGACGACACCGTTTGAACTATGGTTTGGAGAAACCTAAGTTGTCGCTTTCTTAAAGGTTTGGGGCTGCGACGCTTATGTGAAAAAGTTTCAGGTTGATAAGCTCGAACCCAAAGCGGATAAAATGCATCTTCATAGGACACCCAAAACGGTTGGGTATACCTCCTAATTCAGATCCGAAGCAATAGGGATTGTTTCTAGAAAGCGGGTCCTTTCTCGAGGAAAAGTTTCTCTCGAAAGAATTGAGTGGGAGGATGGTGGAGACTTGATGAGGTTATTGAACCATCACTTCAACTAGTGTGCAAGCAGGCACGGTGAAGTTGTTCCTTGGCGCCTACACCAATTGAAGAAGAAGCTTATGATAATGATCATGAAGTTTGGATCAAGTCACTACCGTGCCTCGTAGGGTGACAAGGATGCGTACTACTTCAGAGTGGTACAATAATCATGTCTTGAAGGTCATGTTGCTAGACAACAATGAACCTACGAGCTATGGAGAAGCAATGGTGGGCCCATATTCCGACAAATGGTTAGAGGCCATGAAATCCGAGATAGGATCCATGTATCAGAACAAAGCATGGACTTTGGTGGACTCGCCCGATAGGCAAGCCATTGAGATAAATGGATCTTTAAGAAGAAGACGGACGTGGAAGGTAATGTCACCGTCTATGAAGCCTCGACTTGTGGCGAAGAGTTTTTACAAGTTCAAGGAGTTGACTACGATGAGATTTTCTCATCCGTAGCGATGCTTAAGTCCGTCGGAATCATGTTAGCATAAGCTGCATTTATGAAATCTGGCGAGATGGATGTCAAAACGAAGTTTCCTTACCGGTCTTCGTGAAGGAAAGGTTGTATGTGATACAATCGTAAAGTTTTTGTCGATCCTAAGGATGCTAAAAGGTATCTCGGCTCCAATGATCCTTCTAAGGACCGGAGTAAGCATCTCGGAGTTGGAATATACGCTTTGATAAAATGATCAAAGATTTTGGGTTTATACAAAAGTTTGTGAGAAACTTGTATTTCCAAAGAAGTGAGTGAGCACTATAGAATTTCTCGATGAGTATATGTCGTTGACATATTGATGATCGTAAATGATGAAGAATTTTCTCAGAAGCATATAGGGTTATTTGAAAGGTGTTTTTCAATGGAAAACCTGGATTAAGCTACTTGAACATTGAGCATCAAGATCTATGAGGATAGATCAAAAACGCTAAATGGTACTTTCAAATGAGCACATACATTGACATGATCTTGAAGGTGTTCAAGATGGATCACCAAAGAAGGAGTTCTTGCCTGAGATGTAAGGTATGAAGTTAAGACTTAAAGCTCCTAATTACCACTCAGTAGAAAAGAGAGAAAGGACGAAGGTCGTCCCCTATGCTTTAGGCGTAGGCTCTATAGTATGCTATGTTGTGTACCGCACCTAAGTGTGCCTTGCCATGAGTCGGACAAAGGGTACAAGAATGATCTAGGAATGGATCATTGACAGCGGTCAAAATTGTCCTTGGAGTAAATAAGGACATGTTTCTCGATTATGAAGGTGATAAAGAGTTCCGCGTAAAGGGTTACGTCGATGCAAGCTTTGACACCTATCCGAATGACTCTGAATAGCAAACCGGATATCGTATAGTGGAGCAACCATTTGGAATAGTTTCAAATGGAGCGTGGAAGCGAGATTTATAATATGACCTAGAAATTTGCAAAGCACACACGGATCCGAAAGGTTCGGATCCGTTGACTAAAACCTCTCTCACAAGCAAAACATGATCAAACCCCGTAACTCATTGAGTCTTAATCACATGATGATGTGAACTAGTTTAATGACACTAGTAAACTCTTTGGATATTGGTCACATGGCGATGTGACACTGGTGAGTGTTAATCACATGGCGATGTGTACTAGATTATTGACTCTAGTGCAAGTGGGAGACTGTTGGAAATATGCCCTAGAGGCAATAATAAATTAGTTATTATTATATTTCCTTGTTCATGATAATCGTTTATTATCCATGCTATAATTGTATTGATAGGAAACTCAGATACATGTGTGGGTACATAGACAACACCATGTCCCTAGTAAGTCTCTAGTTGACTAGCTCGTTAATCAATAGATGGTTACGGTTCCCTGACCATGGACATTGGATGTCATTGATAACGGGATCACATCATTAGGAGAATGATGTGATGGACAAGACCCAATCCTAAGCCCTAGCACAGGTCATCGTAGTTCAGATGCTAAAGCTTTTCTAAATGTCAAGTATCATTTCCTTAGACCATGAGATTGTGCAACTCCGGACACCGTAGGAATGCTTTGGGTGTACCAAAGCGTCCTGGCAATGGCGGGTGGCTATAAAGGTGCATTACTGGTATCTCGAAAGTGTCTCATTGGGTTGTACGAATCGAGGCGGGATTTGTCACTCCGTGTGACGGAGAGGTATCTCTGGGCCCACTCGCTAGGACATCATCATAATGTGCACAATGTGATCAAGGAGTTGATCACGGGATGATGTGTTACGGAACGAGTAAAGAGACTTGCCGCAGAATCTAGATTGAACAAGGTACCGGATACCGACGATCGAATCTCGGGCAAGTAAAATACCGCTAGACAAAGGGAATTGTATACGGGATTGATTAAGTCCTTGACATCGTGGTTCATCCGATGAGATCATCGTGGAACATGTAGGAGCCAACATGGGTATCCAGATCCGCTGTTGGTTATCAACCCGAGAACGCCCTTGGTCATGTCTCAAGATGGTTCCCGAACCCGTAGGGTCTACACTTAAGGTTCGATGGCGCTAGGGTTATAAAGGAAGTTTGTATGTGGTTACCGAATGTTGTTGAGTCCCTATGAGATCCCTGACGTCACGAGGAGTTCTTAATGGTCCGGAGGTAAAGATTTATATATATGAAGTCTTATTTTGGTCGGGAAAAGTTCCGCGCATTACATTGTGTATTGTACCGAGTGCCGAAAGGGGTCCGGGTCCACCGGGGGTCCACCTGCCGGGGCCCACATGGGCTGTAGAGGTGCGCCTTGGCCCATATGGGCCAAGGGCACCAACAAGAGGCCCATGCGCCAAGGAGACTTGGGAGGGAAGAGTCCAAGGGGGAAGGCACCTCCGAGGTGCCTTGGGGAGGATGGACTCCTCCCCCTCTTGGCCGCACCCTTCCTTGGAGGAAGGGCAAGGCTGCGCCTCCCCCTCTCTTGCACCTATATAAAGGGAGGGAGGGAGGAAGCCACACTGAGTCCCCTGGCACCTCCCTCCCTCCCGTGACACATCCTCCTCTCCCAGCAGTGCTTGGCGGCCCCTGCAGATTGCCACGCTCCTCCACCACCCTGCCCGTTGTCTTTGCTTCTTTGGAGGGAGTCTTCCTCAACCTCTCCCTCTCTCCTTGCTGGATCAAGGCATGGGAGACGTCACGAGGCTGTACGTGTGTTGAACGCGGAGGTGCCGTCCGTTCGGCACTAGGATCATCGGTGATTTGAATCACGACGAGTATGACTCCATCAACCCCGTTCACTTGAACGCTTCCGCTTAGCGACCTACAAGGGTATGTAGATGCACTGTCCCTTGACTCGTTGTTAGATGAACTCATAGATGGATCTTGGTGAAACCGTAGGAAAAATTTTAATTTTCTGCAACGTTCCCCAACAATGAGGCCCTCGCGCACTCCTCCTCCTCCGCTCGCCTCGCCACGCCACGCCACGCCACGCCTCGCCTCGTCACGACGCGCGCGGGTTGCGGGATTGAGCCGAGCCGAGCTCACTCCTATGCGCTTCTTTTTGCCGGTCAGGAACGGAGAGTCTTTGACAGGTAGGGCCATGATCTCGAGACGCGTCGGATCATGGGCTACCGACAGACGTGGGTTCAACCCACGTCTCTCCTGTACGCCGCGACGAACGCATCTCCGCCTCCACGCCCACGTCGTTCCTCTCGCTGCTGCCGCTGGCGACTCATTCCGTTCACGCGCGTACCACGGTTGACGGGAAGCGAGCCTCAAACCCTGCCTCTCCGGATCCGTGCACGGAGAGGCGATTAGGTTTTTCGGTAGCGACTACGCTGATTGCCGCTTCGCTCATCTACGCCCGCATCACCTTCGTCATCACCATGTCGACCGACGCCGACTGTCGCCCGGCTGAGAAGGCGAAGCCGACAAGAAGGCCGCCGAGGATGCCGCTGTTGCCACCGCCACCACTTGTGTGGCCAATTGGAGGGTATACATCGTTATCCCTCTCGTGTTTCTTTCATTGTAGCAAAGACAAGCAATATGCGTGAATATTTCTACTATGTCACGTAGTACATGCTATGTTAGATCGTAATCAGTGTGTTATCAATGTTGTCCATGTCATGCTCATGATTTATTCGTGGATTAATTTAATCGGAAAACTGCCTATTTTCTTATCAACAAATGCATACCAGAGCACCCCGTGCCTCATCAAGCAAGTAGAAATACTGCATGCGTAAATATCCCATCATGGATGTTTATATCTTTTCAAGAATTTTATAAAATAGTTTAAGAAAATTTAAAAAAAGTTTTCATCAATAATTCATATCCTAACATAAACTGGACAAATTATTCATTTTATTGGGCAAGAAAAACAAAAAACTCGTGTTTAGCAATCCAGCACATAAGTACAATGAAGAATTGCAACACAGCCTATTTATAGCTTGGGCGTCTACCGCCAAAGGTAGTGGCGGTAGCCACTTGCCACGTCATCACTGTCAGCGGGTGTTAACCAGAAGTTTACCGTCATTGATCATGGCGGTAGCCCACGTATTCTTACCGCCAACGTCTATGGCGGTAGCAAAAAGGTCAGGTCCAATTTTTTTTACAACCAGAGGTCAGATCGTGCTACACTTCGTCAAAAAGGTTTAATTTTTAGAATACGCCTAGGCGTACCATAACTTTATAGAAGACATAATTATAAGTGCAAAAAGACTACCACTCGCTGCGAACAACAAGTGTAGCACAACCACCACACCCAGGCATGTCCAGAGACAGCCACCAACGACCATACAACCTTTGCCAAAGCACAAGCGCTTGCTCAGCAGATAATAACACCGTCTCGACCCATGTCGGGCACCTCCGAAGACCAACTGCTCCCACAGAACTTCGCTTGTCAACGCACCATCCATCATGAATGCCGAAGAGGAAGTGGCAAGTAAATGGCAGGACTTGATCCAATCCGAGGAAAACATCGTCTTAGACGCACCGACGACGGTCGTGCATAGCGCCGCCAAGAATCAAAATTGGGCCACAGCGAACACCGGAGGAGAGCAACGAGGAACCAAGCCATGTCTCCAAACAGGATGCTCTCAACAGAGGAATGATGTCAAGTACGCCGCCATCATGTCGATCCGACCGAATCAAGGCCTTCGTCCGGAGACAACAACCAACTTCGTCAAAAGGCCGGAAGCGAGTGAATTGACGCCTCGTGCCGGCCAAATTCACTGTTCTGACCCTTATGCGAAACTTTAGCACGAATTGACCCTATTCATAAAAAAGTTCCGAATTTGACCCTTTTCCTACCGCCGTAAATGTTGGCGGTAGAATATAACGGGCTACCGCCATGGTCAATGGCGGTAGGCTCCTGGTCAACATGATGATGTGGCAAGGGCTACCGCCATCAAGTTTGGGGGTATACTAGCGCATGTTGCTGCAAAATACTAAAGCAGTTGGGTGGTGTAGTGGCTTGCACAAGCTAGGCATCAGTTGTTGGCATTGGTTCGAATCTTGCTTTACGCAATTTTTTTTGTTTGTTTTTTTGCCCAATAAAAATGAAAAAAATAGTCTAATTAATGTTAGATGTTGATTATTGTCAAAATATTTTTTACTTATCAGTAACTATTCAAATCTTGACCGTTGATTGATTGAGCATAGTTTTAACCATGTAAATACCATTTATAAAGGGAAGCGTTTTTTTTAGGAATGACAAGAAAATATATTATCTCTTTCCTAAATACAATCACACGATGCACTATGTTTCCTTATGTATAAGATATGTGCTAAGACAAGAAAATGTCCCTTTTTCTTTATTTTTTTATTTCTTTACCATATTGAGAATACGTCTGGAGCACTTATGTTAAAGAAATGTTTGGAGTAACGGTAACACTCTCATATGCGTGAACTATATTCATATAGCTGTAATATATGTTTGCACTCACAACTTTCAACATGTGTGTAATCTAATTAATATTCATGTATGTCTCTACTCCTAATGGATGAGTTGGTTGAATAGTCACATCACTTTCGTCTGGTTTTTTTTCGTCCCTCCTCCCACCATCCCCTCCATGCTGGTTTCTTATTCACCGGTTTATTTACCCCTCAGCTCTTTCTTTGCAAATAAGCACTTTCCTAACGTACACGCAATCACAGATCTAACTTTAGTAACTTACCCTAATCACCGGATACCTTCCACTATTGCCATTTTCTTTAGGAAACAAATCTTTCTTTAGGAAAAAATAATAGATTTTAAGGAAACAAATAAAGAATTTTTAGTACGCATCATACACCATTAAAAAACTCATTATGAAAGCATTATGTACCTACTTAATTTGTCATGGGAATATTATCTGTACGATCTCTATCTCTTACTCCTAATGGACCCTCTAAAGGAGGAGTTTGTACGCTTTATTCCTTGGCGCTTTCTCTTCTGACGGACGCCTCTCGCCGCCTCCCGCTCACAAGCCAGCCGCCCCTGGCGTAACCCTAGATGGCCACCATAACCTGCCCAGCTCCAGTGCCAGCGCAACGCCGCTCTCCTCTTTGAAGCCTCCCGACGTTGATTCTGCTCCCAAGTCCCAGCGGCGTGTGCTTTGCACATCGATCTCACATGCAGTTGAGCATTGGCGCGTCGTTCTCATCGCCGGCGGCGGTTGTCGCGCTGTTGCTACTGTACCCCGCTTCCTCGCCTAACCACACCAATTACATCCTCCAGGGGTAAGCGACGATGAGAGGAAGCGGATGTTTCACCGCCGTCCTCCCATGGACAAAATTGGACGATTGGCAGCCATATCCTTCAACTCCAAGGGCGTTCCTCCCTTCGGTCTTCCTCCTAGGTAAGCTTGCCTCAATTCCATGTAGACGCATCGCTCCGATCCCCGAGACGTTCTTCCTTGTTTGTTGGTCAAACTCATTGGCGTCTTTATGTTATGTTGCGCCTACCCCTAGCAAAGAACCTCGGTTCATGGTCCTCGCGCCATGAATCACCTAGAATATTGGATGGTGTTGTCGCCGAGATCTCATGTGTTTGTGTTTAAATGATCCTTGACGACTTCTGAATTTTGCTTGCACCGCCAATGGCAAGGTCAAGACTCGACGACCGGCTCCTAAGGCAACCCTTCACTACTGTATAATGGCGATGCCGACGGGTTAACCTATGCCGACGGCCCCGTCGGCATAGATAGGCCTATCCCGAAGGCCCCAGTGCCGTCGGCATATAAAAGCCGTCGGCGTATATCAATCTATGCCGACGGCCCTCGTGCCAAATCTTAGCCGTCGGCGTCGATAGAAATATGCCTACGGTGGCCGTCGCCATAGAGGAGGCCGTCGGCATAAAGCATCGTGGGTCTTGGCTACTGGACGGATGGCATTTTGACGGGCGCCAATCTACGCCGACGGCCGTACGGCACGGGCATAGACGCCACGCCATCGATCCGGTGGGTAGCAAATCTATGCCGACGGATCGGCCGCTTCAGACATGGTCTAGCCCATGGATGTTGCCATCGCCATCGATCCGCGCCCTTGGGCATGTCATCGATCCATGGCCGTGTGCGCAGGTATGCCGACGGCAAGGCATATCTCTATTTTTTCCTTCTTATTTTTTTTTTTTATTTACTTTTCCCTGTTTTTTTCAAAACATAAATGTTCCTTTTCTAAAAAAAAAAACATAACCAGATGGTATATCGATTGCCCCCTCACGGACGTTGCTGCTGGCCAAGTGGTACTTGCCACAATGACGCCGGAGATGGGGCACACCGGAGTTGCGTCGGGTGCTGCGCTAGCCACCACGCTTCCACAACCGTAGGAGGGCCCAAAGCAACACCTAGCGGCATTGCTACCCCCTGTACACCCTCCTGTTTAACCGGCCCTCATACATGCGGGCGGTGTGGTGCCATGTCCTGAAGAGGCGCGGCGGGGGCCGTGGGGATAGCAATACCACCGGAGCGTCTGCACCGGCCTCATACATGCGGGTGGTGTGGTGCCATGTCCAAATTAGAGGCGGCACGCGTCTCGGTGTGCCCCTCACACGGACAAGCCGCCAACAGCACCGGTTGAAGAAGCAGACGCTACGGTCTGCACGAAGGGATCTTCTTGTGGGTTTGGCCGTATGTTGCTCTAAAGTGTTCGTATGGGCTGACCTAACACGACCGGGTGGATAGTTCCACCGGTCAAAACCCGTCCGATGCAAAGTCAAAGGGCTAGATCCCGTGGTCAAACGCTACAAGGTTAGGCGGGGCCGGGGGCGTGGGGGTAGCAATGCCACCGGCGTCATGCCGGGGCCCTCATACATGCGGGTGGTGTCTTGGAATGTCCGAAGAGGCGCACGCGTCTCCGGTGTGCCTCACACGGACAGCGCCGCCACGGCACCTGGAGAAGCGGACGTCGGGCCCTACGGAGGGATCTTCTTTGTGGGATTGGCGGACGTTGCTCTAAAGTGTTCGTGTGGGTGACCTAACACGACCGGTGGATAGTTCCACTGGTCAAAACCCGTCGTGCAAAAGTCAAGGGCTAGATCCCGTGGTCAAATGCTGCTGTGGTTAGGCGGGGCCGAGGGCCGTGGGGGTAGCAATCACCGAAAGCGCCGTGCACCGGTCCTCATACATGCGGGGTGGTGTCTTTGGCATGTCCGAAGAGGCGGCACGCGTCTCCCGGTGTGCTCCCTCACGCAGACGCACCACGGGCCAAAGACCGAGGGGAGAAGCAGACGCTTGCAGTCTACGGAGGGGATCTTCTTGTGGGTTTGGCCGGATGTTGCTCTAAAGTGTTAGGTATATGGGCTGACCTAACACGACCAGGTTGATAGTTCCACCGGTCAAAACCCGTCCGTGCAAAGTCAAAGGGCTAGATCCCGTGGTCAAACGCTACAGGTTAGAAGTGACGGGGCCCCAGGGGGGGTAGCAATGCCACCGAAAGCGTGACCGGCCCTCATACATGCGGGGTGGTGTCTTGACATGTCCGAAGAAGCGGCTTGCGTCTCAGGGGTGTGCCCCTCCACCGGACGGTGCCGCCGCCACGCAAGACTGGAGAAGCAGACCTTGTCGGGCCTACCTGGAGGGGATCTTCTTGTGGGTTTGGCGGGTGTTGCTCTAAAGTGTTGTGATGGGTGACCCTAACACGGCCAGGTGGATAGTTCCTTTGGTCAAAACCCGTCTGCAAAGTCAAAAGGCTAGATCCCGTGGTCAAATGCTCTGTGGTTAGGCGGGGATCGGGGCCGTGGGGGGGGTAGAAATGCCACCCGAAGGCGTCACCACAGTTGTGCCCCGAGACGCTGCGGCTGGGCATTTGCAATCGCCACAACACTTCCGGACTTGTGAGAGGCCGCCACGCAAGATTTGACGGTATGCTAGTTCTCCCGAGGTCACGATACTAAATGTAGACGCCAAGAGCAATGCGCCGTAGAGGGAAGTGTTAAGATACTTCTCCATCACGGAAAATTATGAAAAATTACCATCGGTCCTATAGCACATGTGCCCACGTCATGTAAAAACTCATGATTTTATCGCGCTCCGGTATTTAATAATATTCACGCCGCATCGTTTCCGCAGAACGCCTACTACCGTGGTCATCGCCATCTGCGGAGGGGGGCCACACCCGGAGACGCGTGTCACTCTTCCGGACATGCCACCACACCACCCCGCATGTACGAGGGCCCGATGCGACGCCTCGGTGGCATTGCTACCCCCCTGTGGCCCCGTCCGCCTAACCCTCAGAAGATTTGACCATGGGATCTAGCCCTTTGACTTTGCACGGACGAAGCTTTGACCAAAGGCCTCTCCACCCGGTTGTGTTAGGGTCAGCCCATAGGAGCACTTTGGAGCAACATCCGGCTAGACCCACAAAGAAGATCCCTCTCGTAGACCGACGCGGGTCTGCTTCTCCAAAGTTTGCGGCGGCACCGTCTGGTGAGGGGGGGGCACACCGGAGACGCTGCGGTCGGGCGTTTGCAACCGCCACAACACTTCCGGACTTGTGAGAGGCCGCCCTCGCAAGATTTGACGGTATGCTAGCCCACGGAGGCCGTACGGCCACAACGTGGAGCGTCGAAGAGCAATCCGCGTGAGGGAAGTGTTCGAGATACTTCTCCATCACGAAAAATTATGAAAAATTACCATCGGTCCTATAGCACATGTGCCCCGTTGTGTAAAAACTCATGATTTTATCACGCTCCAAGTATTTAATAATATTCACGCCGCATCGTTACCGCGTGAGCGTCTACTACCGTGTCATTGCTGGCCCAGTGAGGGGGGGGGGCCACACTTCGGAGACGCGTGCGCCTCTTCTGACATGCCACCACACCACCCCGCATGTATGAGGGCCGGTGCGGCCTCCAAGTGGCATTGCTACCCCCCAGGGCCCCCGTCCCGCCTAATCCTGTAGCGTTTGACCACCAGATCTAGCTCTTTGACTTTGCACGGACGGGATTTGACCAGTGGACCTGTCCACCCGGTTGTGTTAGGTCAGCCCATAGAAACACTTTGGAGCAACATCCGGGCGGACTCCACGGCAAAGATCCCTCCGTAGACCCGGGCGTCCGTTTCCCCCTCCAGTGCGGCCCAGCTGGCGTCCGTGAGGGGGCGAACGAGACGTCTTGCCTCTTCGGACATGCCACCACACCACCCTGCATGTATGAGGGCGGTGCGGCCTCCGGTGGCATTACTACCCCAGGCCCCGTCCCCGCCTAACCACAGAGCGGTTGACCACGAGATCTAGCCCTTTGACTTCCCACAGACGGGCTTTGACCAGTGGACCCATCGACCCGCCAGGTCGGGCCGCCCATAGGGACACCGGAGCAACATCCGGGCCAAACCCCTGACTACATCCACTCCGTGTATGAACCCGTAGCGTCCGTTTCCCCCTCCACGTGCCGTGGCCTTGTCATTGAGGGGTGGGGGTGGGGGCACACCGGAGGCAGCGTCTGGGCATTTGCAACGCCACAACACTTCCAGACTTGTGAGAGGCCGCCCTACGCAAGATTTGACGGTATGCTGGCCGGGGCCGCCACGGTCGTGAGACGCCAAGAGCAATCAGCGAGAGAAGTGTTCGGATACTTCTCCATCACGAAAAATTATGAAAAATTACCATCGGTCCTATAGCACATGTGCCCACGTCATGTAAAAACTCATGATTTTATCGCGCCCGAGTATTTAATAATATTCACGCCGCATCGTTTCGCATGAGCGTCTACTACCGTGTCATCGCCGTCCGTGAGGGGGCCACACCGAGACGCGAGCCGCCTCTTCGGACATGCCACCACACCACCCGCGCATGTACGAGGGCCCAATGCGACGCTCGGTGGCATTGCTACCCCCCCCAGGCCCCGTCCCCGCCTAACCCTCAGAGCATTTGACCATGGGATCTAGCCCTTTGACTTTGCACCTGACGGGCTTTGACTAGTGGGCCTCTCCACCCGGTTGTGTTAGGTCATTGCCCATAGGAGCACTTTTGGAGCAACATCCGGGCGGACCCACGGAAGATCCCTCCGTGTGACTGTGCCGTCGTTTCCCCCCCTCCGGTGCCAAGTGGCGGCGCGCCATCCGTGAGGGGGCACACGGAGACGCAGCGTGCGGGCGTTGCACCCGCCACAACACTTCCAGACAGACGGGGGTACGGAGGGGGTAGCAATGCCGCCAGGTGTTACGGTGGGCCCTCCTATGCTTGTCTTTGGGCGAGGTGGGACTATTTTTTACAGTGTGCTGAGAGTCACACATATGTCGCACATGTCCACGGATCGATGATGTGGCAAAGGGCCAGGGCCAGGCCGTCGGCATAGGGTTGACCTTATCTCCTTGCGGTTCGCCCCCACCACCCATTCGCCATCTCCCCCTTCCTCCCCGACCCACACTCGCGCCGCCGCCCACCACCTCCGCCGCCCGCCCTGCGCACGCGCCACCGGCCCGAGCCCGCCGCCGCCCGCGCCTCCCGCCACGAGCGCGCCGCCCGAAACCCTTGCGCCGCCGCCCGCCCGACTCATGACCAGCCGCCCTCCCGACCCAGCGCCGCCACTCGGCCGCCCGACCCGCGCCTCCGCTAACTCGGCGCCCGCCCATGACCCGCGCCTCCCCCCCCTCGGCGCCATACGACCCGTGGCTCCCGCCCGACCTCGCGCAAGCCGCTCCGCCCGACCTGCGGCGCCCGCCCTACCGACTCGGACTCGTGGCCAGGCCCCCGCCTCCCGCCCCAACTCAGCCGCCCGCCCCGGACCAGCCTCCCGCCCCCTCGGCCGCCCGCCCGACCCATGACTCCCATACGACCTCGGCAAGCCGCCCGCCTCGACTACTGCATGCGCCCTTCTAGCGCCTCCCTTGACTCATGACTCGTCCCTCTCGAAGGTGATTTTTTTTGAAGTTTTTAGTGTTTTTAGTAATTTTGCAGCTAGTTAGATATAGATAGTTAGATAGGTATTTAGGTAGGTATTTAGATAGGTATTTAGATAGTTAGATACATAGTTAGATAGATAGTTAGATAGGTAGATAGTTAGATAGATAGTGAGATAGGTAGTAAAAAAATTTGGTTAGATGAGATGCTATATGTTGCATACCTTGAAAAAAAATTGGTCACGATGATGAATATGTGATGGCGATGATGAATATGTGATGACGATGATGAATATGTGATGGCGATGATGAATATGTGATGACGATGATGAATATGTGATGACGATGATGAATATACGTAGTAAAAAATTTGGTTAGATGAATAGGTGATAATGATGATGATGAATATGTGATGACGATGATGAATATATTGTTAATGTTGTTAGGTTTTTTGCCTACATGATGCAAAAATAAATGAATGCATGTTTAAATGTTTTAAATATGCTCTATGAGTTGTGATGTTCTAATTTTTTGTCGCGATGGAATTTGCGGGCTTTGTGGTTTAGCATTTCATTGGAGTGACCGTTGTCAAACGTTGGTCCTCTGAGCATCCCTCTGCTGTTTGACTACTTCCTCTCTGTACCGAGGGTGAGCTACAAGTCCATCTCCTCCAATTTTTCATATCACTAAATTTCATTCTCAAGTCAATCGACGTAACCTAGGCGTCTCCCGTCCAAGAAGGGTTGCATCGATAAATATGCATTCAATTGCATATTTATCACCGCAGCCTCTTCGGATTGTCCAACATTTTCCATGGATGAGCCAGGGATGTGTAGATTGGGTATGTTCTCCATGTTCTACCCCGTTCGAGACAGGATTTCGGGCGGCGCCTCCCCATTGTTCTCCTGAGCACATTCTCTCGGCTATTTGCCGAGACGGTATCCGGAGAAATGGGAGGTGCTTGCGCGAATTTTGTCTCTCGAACGGGTAGAATGGAGAACGTACTCAATCTACACATCCTCGAGTGAGATTAGGACCCATCTTTACCTATTAGAGATGTAGGTGGATTAAACGCGGTAGAAACTGAAAATTTGATGTGATTAATTTAAGTGAATCCTTAATTATGTTGTGTGGGTTGCAAAAAAGCGGATGATGGCAGATAATCGGTGGATGTAACGGTGGTTTTATCCGTCGGAATCGAGTAACATCGAGTGGATCACGAAACTGATGTGTATTTGAAGGAGATATTCCGTCGTCAATGGGAATTATCCCACCATGCCCCCTGTCACGAGATGTGCCATACGTCACCGTGAGAAATCGACGGACATGAGTGAGCACCTTCTTCGCACGCATTTATATATGCCAAACTTTGACATGTCAACGATAAACATAGCCGAGCAGACCGTGGTAGAGAGGAGGTGATACGACAACGCGCATCGATGGATATGAGGACGACGGGGTCGAGGACATGCTAGATGATGTCATTGTTGCGAAAACGCAAATGCGACACCTTCGGAGAATGAACCGAGGAGCCGGAGGCAACCGCAAAGGCCTTCTTGGAGGTCTTGGCCTCGTCGAAGAAACCTCTTTATGCGGGTGCGAAAATATCTCAATTGGATGCCATCTACTTATCGATTGCGATCCAAAGTGAAGTATCGGTTGTAGCCGTAAATGCTTGAAGCATTCCACAGGAGTATGGGCTAACAGCCTCCACGAGGGTCATGAGAGCTGCCGAAAAGCATGTACGATACAAAGAAAATCATGAAGGCACTCTCTATGGATTATGAGAAAATAGATGTTTGCTCAAGAATTGCCTTTTGTTTAGGCACGAGTATGCGGATGACAAGTAATCAGAGGGAAGTGCGGTTCGTCTCGGTACATTGAGGTGGTCGGTGAGGATGGTGAGAAAAAGCAGCTAACCATCCCCGTTAAGGTTCTTCGGTATCTTGATTTTATAAAAAGACTACAGCGCCTTTTCATCACGAAGGAGTCTGCCAAAATGATGAAGTGGCACAAGGAAGGTATAAAGTACAATCCAAAAAAAATCGTACATCCATCGGGAGGGGAGGCATGGAAGTCATTCGATGAAGAATACCCCGAGGAAGCGGCCGAGGCTGGAATGTCGAATAGCCATATCGGTGATGGGTTGAATCCATATGGTATGTCGTCCAATCCATACGATTCTTGACTGTGTTTGTAATTCCGCTCAATCTTCCTCCGGTGCCCTAATGCAGCGGAAGACCATGTTCTTGTCGCTCATCATTCCGGGCACGACTACCCGGGGAAGCAATTGGGTGTGTTTATGCAGCCACTTGTGGATGCTTTGCACCATTCTTGGTACTTTCCGAGGTTGACATACGACTGGGATCTGCAGAGAAATTTCTTGATGAAAGTTTGGTTGCACTATTGCATGCATGACTTTCCCGGCTATGCTCTATTCTGCGGATGGTGTACAAGTGGTAAGATGCCATGCCAGTGTGCATCACGAGGCTCTGCGAATGATTTGGTGAGTAAGGGTGGCAAGTATGTAGCCTTTGACACCTGCATCGACAGTTCCTCCCTCCGCACCATCCAGACAGTGGAAGACAAGAAGAACTTCATGAAAGGCCGGGTTGTTCATGAAGTAACCGAGATTCCAACATTTTCGGGGCGGATGTTCTTGCTCGCTAAAAGCTCTGAAGCCTAAAGTCAAAGGCAAAGGCAAAGCCAAAGCCAAAGGCTTCGAGGATATGGTGAGACGCCAACCGGACTCATTACCCCTTCTCTTCGCAGCCTTCTTATATATCTTTGCTTCTTATATATGCTGTGTATATTCAAATGAATTGAGTGAAAAAGAAATGTAAAAGAAAAAAAGCGGGCGGAAACTATGCCGCGGCCTAAGCCGGCATAGGCTAGCGTGAGCTCCCAAGGTCGACACGTGGCCGTCTATGCCGAGTGCGGCGTCGGCTTAGATTACGCCCAGAGTGCCCGGGATTTCGCGAGCATTGCGTCTATGTCGACGCTCAAGTCCTGCGCGATAGCAAGCCCCGAGAGAACGGCTGACTCGCCACGTGGCACCTCTATCCGACGGCACGGCCGTCGGCATAGAAAGTGCCACGCGTGGCAAGCCGCTGTCGCCTTAGCCGATCAACGGCGGCTCGGCCGTTAAGGCGATAAGCGTTGCCGTGACGATCTTGGCGGCATAGATGTACGACCACCGTCGGGATAGGGTCTATCTTAAGCGGCCTTTCTATGCCGAGCCTTTCTATGCCGACGGCCTTTCTATCTTGCCGACGGTCATCACAGCTCACGCCGACGAATATGTTGCCGACGGCCCTATGCCGACGGGGGCCGTCGGCATAGGCCTGTCCTGACGGCTAGTCAGGGCTATGCCGACGGCCCTGGCCGTCGGCATAGGGTGCGATTCCCCTATGCTCAATTGTTTTGTGGATATGCTACACTTCATGGTGTTTTCTTCTACCACAATAACATGAATCTCCACTTGACTGTTGTATGATCAATGTATGTGAGGAATTAATTTACAGGTTTTCTCGTCCACCAAGGAGCACACATAATGTAGTAAGCCACGGATGATTATGCTTAATTGTAGTCAATGGGTACCACATCTTTGTTTAGATATATGGACATGAAGAATATTTGCCTGGTGAAAATGTGCCTTTGAGGGCAGTGAATTTTGCCTGATATGTATTCTTGTTATGTGGTACAATAACTTCTATGATTCTTTATTTTAATGTTTTGCAACATAGGATTCTCACCAGCCAATGACCGTGCCATCTTCTTTGTTTATGCAGCAAAACTGGAGTAGTTTGCTAATCTGCATCTCAACTCTCAAGGATGCTCCATGATTGTAGATTGCTTAGCATCCGGATCAAACACTACTGGAGTGTTGTGAATATTGTACAAGCGCATTACATGCTAATTCTGAAGTGGTATATTTACTATGACCAGACAAATGGTAAAGATTAAGCTCATGTCATCAATTATTGTTTCTGTTGTTGCCTGCTGATTAAAAATGCGTTGATAAGTTCACCTGTATCTTTTGTAGTGCAGGTCAACCTTAAGCTTTTGCATTCCGTTGTATTGTCTATAAATTCCCCTTAATTGTGTTCCACGTATGCAGAGAGTGTCGTTTAAATATTAGAGTTCTTTTTTCCATTTTTCTCTAGCTACCCTTTTTGTTGTTTCTTAGCAACCTAGGCGAGGGAGCCCGCCAACATCGCGGCGTACAGCTCGAGCGGCTGCAGGCGCACGGGTTACATGCACGAGCTGGGAAAGCTGCTGCGTCAGTACACCTTTGAGGTGCAGCTGCTAGAGGCCCAGCGGCAGGACAAGGAGGAGATCGGATGTGCGTGCTAAGCTGCCCGCGTTTTCAAGAAGAACGCAATGCCGCAAAGTTGTCGCCGTTTCAAGCTCGATTTCCGTCAGCCCCCCTTTTAATCCCCTTGGAATTGTTTCAGTTTTACCTCATCCATTCGGCTTTAATTTGGAGCGCCATTCTTACTAATTGTCATTATCTTAGCTTTCCATATGAACCTCTTACAAGAAACAAGGACTCCTATTTGTTTGCAGTACTGCCAATGAGACCCAACCTTGTTTCAGCTTATCATGATGTGGTTTTTTTAGAATAGCTCACCATTTTATTTCTTGTAAGAAAATGCATCTTTAGGCACAATTTCCTATAGTGCACATGTGATGATGTACAGATGAAAGAAAGATCCGAGAAGCCAGACAGCTGGAGGAACAACGAGAAGCTAAAATACAGAAGAACGCAGAGCACATGGAGCTGTTGGGCAAGCAGAGGTCTATCTGGGTATCAAGGAAGCTGAGAATTAAAGGGAAAAGAAAAAAAATCTCCAGGCTAACCTGCATACCATTAGTCCATGCCTCTGTAAGGCTCATGCTGTGGAGAGAATTCCTTATTTGGCCCTTTCGTAAAGTTTGGTTCCTTATTTGGCCCCAATGAAATTTTCTTCCCTATTTGACAGCAAAAGTAAATTTTGTTCCTTATATGACACTTTCGTCCAATTTAGACACTAACGGTGTTAAGTGTAAGGTAAAAAGACCATATTGTCCCTGTAATATTTTTGTACCCTGGTCATCATCAATACAAAGAAAAAAGTGACACCAGGGATGAACGTGGAATTATGTCGTGAATTTTCAGAGAAGGAGATATCAGATGCACTGTTTCAAATAGGTCCCTTGAAGGCACCGGGTGTTGATGGTTTTCTGGCAAAATTCTATCAGCGCAACTGGGGTATTCTGAAGGACAAAGTTGTTCCCGCGGTCCTGCAATTTTTTGCCAGTGGTCATATGCCATCAAATGTAAACCATACAGCCATTGTTCTAATACCTAAAGTGGATCAGCCTACCACACTGAAAGAATTTCGGCCAATCAGTCTCTGTACTGTCCTATATAAGGTGATTGCCAAGTGTCTTGCAAATAGGCTAAGACCCCTGCTAGGAGATATAATTTCTGCAAATCAAAGTGTGTTTGTGCCCGGTAGATTGATCACAGACAATGCACTGGTGGCATTTGAGTGTTTTCATTTCATTGAGCAGAATAGTAACCCCGGAAAGAATTTTTGTGCCTACAAGATTGATTTGTCGAAGGCCTACGACCGTGTGGATTGGGACTTTTTGGAGAAGGCGATGAAAGGCTTAGGTTTCACTCATCGATGGATTGGCTGGATCATGTCATGTGTATCCTCGGTGAGCTACTCAGTCAAATTAAATGGAACCTTGCTGGATTCGTTTACACCAACCCGTGGTCTTCGACAAGGTGACCCCCTTTCGCCATTTCTCTTTCTGTTTGTAGCGGATGGGCTGTCGGCATTGCTGCAGAAGGAAATTAATGATGGCACCATTTCCCCCCTAAAGGTGTGTCGTGGTGCCCCTGGTATTTCTCACATGTTATTCGCTGACGACACACTTGTCTTTTTTAGAGCAAATGCAGAACAAGCTACTAGAATGCAGCAAGTCATCACCTCATATGCCCAAGGTACAGGGCAACTTGTAAACTTTGATAAGTGCTCTCTCATGTTTGGGAAATCTTGTTCTGCTGAGATACAAGAGGAGGTTAAATCTGTCCTTCAAGTGTCACAAGTGGAATTTGAGCCCAAGTACCTTGGCCTTCCGACGCCGGAAGGAAGAATGCACCGGGGTAAATTCCAAGGGATGCAGGCTAAAATGCTCAAGAGACTTGTGTTGTGGGGTGAGTCTTCACAGGGGGGAAAGGAGGTGCTCGTCAAGGCAGTTGCCCAAGCGCTGCCCACATATCTTATGGGCGTCTTTAAGCTACCTGATGGGCTGTGTGAGGAGTTGACAAAGATTATACGAAACTTTTGGTGGGGAGCGGCACAAGGACAGCAGCGTACCCATTGGGTGTCATGGGACATTATGCTTAGGCCTAAATCACATGGTGGCATGGGATTTCGTGACATGAAACTATTTAATCAAGCGTTGCTAGCTAAGCAGGCTTGGAGGCTGATTGTTAATCCTCAAAGCTTATGTGCACATGTGCTCAAGGCGAAGTACTACCCCAACGGGTTCTTGGTGGATACAGTATTCACTGGCAATTGGAAAGCTATTGAATACGGGTTGGAGCTTCTTAAGAAAGGGATTATTTGGCGCATCGGCAATGGCTCTCAAGTCCGTATATGGCGTGACCCTTGGATCCCTCGTGATCATTCCCGGCGACCAATGACTCCGAAGAGACGCTGCCGTCTTAAATGGGTCTCTAGTCTTCTCAATCTGGATGGTACGTGGAACAATACCTTGCTGCGGCAACATGTCTATCAGCCAGATATCGATAGTATCATGCAGATCAGGACTTCGAGTAGACTCGAAGCTGACTTCCTTGCATGGCACCCGGGCAAGCACGGATGCTTCTCAGTACGCAGTGCCTACTATCTGGGGCTGCAAGAATACATGGAGGCGCAGAACGTTGGTGCGTCGAGTACGCGGCCGGATGGGCGGCGGTCGGTGTGGAACCTTATTTGGAAGAATAATGGGGCGCCAGCTAAAGTACGTGTGTTCGCTTGGACTGCAGCCCAGGAGGCCCTTGCAACGCAAGCTAGTAAGACCCATAGACACATGGAGGAGGATCCTACGTGCTTGCTTTGTGGCCATGCTGTGGAGGATGTGCATCACGCCCTCGTCCAGTGTTCCCATGCATCTGCGCTCTGGGCAGCCATGCGAGAAGACTGGGACTTGCCGACCACTGCCGAGCTACGTGATGCCGAACCCGAGTGGATACTCCGCCTGCTTGAAAAACTGTCGGATGTTCAGAAGTTGGCTTCCTTGATGATCATGTGGAGGATTTGGTATGCAAGGAATGAAATTACACATAACAAACCGCCGGTCCCGATCCAGGCCTCGCGCAGATTCCTCACGAGCTACATTACGTCCTTGCTCGCAATACAACAGCATCCGTCGACAGACCTCACCAAGGGCAAGCAGGTGGTTGCTCTATCAGGAAGCATGCAAAAATACGCACATACAATAACAACCACGCCACGCTGGGAGGCGCCTGATGCATATCATGCTAAACTGAATGTCGATGGTGCTTTTGTGAAAGAAAATGGTACGGCTGGGGCTGGGATGATCTTGCGGGATCATGAAGGTGATGTTATCTTCGCCGCGACACGGACGCTATTTAATTGTGGTGACCCCTTAGAAGCTGAGATGACGGCTATGGAGGAAGGATTACGGCTTTCTCTACACTGGACGAACCTGCCGCTGATTGTGGAATCGGATTGTGCCGAGCTGCTGAAGTTGGTTCAATCCAAAGATGGCGATCGATCGAGGTATGGATATCAGGTTAATGAGATCAGACGAATTCTGGCTCAAGAAAGGAACATTAGTCTAGCTAAGATTAGTAGGCACGCGAATGTGGCGAGTCACACCCTTGCTTGTATGGGTCGATCGCAACAGCGCACAGCATGTTGGCTCCGAAACTCCCCTATGGAGATAGCTAGCATTGTTGATTCTGAATGTAATCATCATGGCTGATTAATGAAAGTTCTTTTCCCGCAAAAAAAAAATCATCAATACAAAGAAAGAAACAATAGGCCAGTGGGCTGTGGCTGTGGCAAAATCTCGTGTGTTGTGTGCCTCGTGTTCTCGCGTGTGTTAGCCGGCGGCTTCGTACGTAAATACCTGTATACATGCAGATCGTGTATACGTGCATGTACTAGGATCATACATTCTTCTAGAACTAGAATTCATGGTTGTTGTACATGCAGATCGTGTATACGTGTATACGTGCAGCGTTGGCCGTCGTGGTGGCGTCCGGCACCGCGTCTGGCTTGCCTGGCTGCAGCAGCGATCGCCGCCGAGTCGCCGATTCAGTCGAAGCCAAAAGATACGAATTAGCGAAGGGATTTAGGGAACGAAACGACGGAAGTCACGGGACGTACGTGCGTTGCGGCTGAAGTTTCGTCTATCGATCAGATGGATACATTGGACAAAACGCAGCATATACGCGTATGGATGAACTAACCAAATTATTGGAGCATACATCACTAAAACATGGATGAACTGATTGTCTTTTTACTACATGCAGAATAGTTACACAATACACTAGGGCAAAATGGTCTTTTCACCTTACACATCACACCGTTGGTGTCTGAAATAGACGGAAGTGTCATATAAGGAACAAAAAATACTTTAGGTGTCAAATAGGAAAGAAAATTTTATTTTGGGCCAAATAGGAACCAAACTTTAAGAAAGGGCCGAATAAGGGATTCCCTCCGTGCTGTGAGGTCAGTTCAATTTTAATCTCTGGGAATTCAATGTATTCTCAGAACAGTCAACCATTTATAGTTTTTCTAAGTCATCTATGTAAATATTTGGCGACACCACGCTACGTAGTTTCTATGCATTAGCTTTGAGTTGTTGTATAACTTGCAGTATTTCCTCCGATTTTGACATGTATAAACAGTTTTTTTAAAATTTCGCGATGTTCCTCTGATTTTGGTCACGAGTCGAACAACAGAGAATTCGAGAACCAAGTTGTCATTCATCACTTCAGGAGAAATTGGTTGGCTGAACCTGTTGTTGTCTTAGTCGCTTGGATCTTAGTTCATTATATCTTTATTGTTGTGAGCTATGCTCAATCATTTATACTATTATATGTTTGCATGCATTTTGTGATATTTATATAATAATAGTTTGTTGAAAACTTTATACAAATTGCTATGGAATGAATAGACAATCGAATGCATAGGTTAATTGTATTTATATTCATAAGGTTTAATTGGTTCAGATATTGGTAGTACAATATCAGATGTTGTCATGCTGGTGCTTCTGATTATACGCAATCAATGTATTGCCTGGTTTTCATAAACTCTTCCTTGTGCTGAAGCTTTAGACACCTTCAGTTGGCTTACTACATTACTGCCAAATAGACCCTCAGTTGCTGGCGAAATAGTTTGTCAGGCTGAAACAATCCAAAGTTGCATAGGATCTATCTAGGGTAATCTGGTAATGTCCTTCAGAGAGCTTGTGTATCTATTATCTCCTGTCGAATTATGTACCTTCGGATCCGAGCTTCCCTGCCCAGACCGTGTGGAACATGGTCTAGAACTTATCACATGCCGCTACACAGGTGGTATCCCTTCGCTAAGTTCCTCCTTGCCGAGACGTCCATTGCCTACAACGTACTCCCTCCGTCCCAAAATTCTTGTCTTAGATTTGTTTTTTTTATTTTTTTTGGAGCAACCGGCAGGAGCTCTGCCTTTTCATTAAGAAGAAAAGAATCGACCAGTTTATAAGGAAAACTGGCCTAAAACCGATACATCTGCGATACACGTACACGCCAGCCCCGAGGCTGCGCACCACTCGAGTCGACGACACTGTCACCCAAGTGACCAGAGACGACACCCTACAACAGAACAATGGGCTCCGGAGCCGCCGCTCCGACATCCACACCGGCCCCGAGGCCATGCACCAGCCTAGTCGATGGCTCCGCCTCCCTAGAGGCCAAAGCCAACACCCAACGCTACGAGATCTCCGCCGCCGCACCGCTTCCACTCCGCCCGAGGCCGCGAACCCACCTGGTCGATGACCATGTCGCCCTCGCAACCAAAGCCAACCACCACACGAAGGAGATACCTGAGCCGCTCCGATTTCCACGCCGCCCCGAGGCCGCGCACCCGCCTAGCCGACGACGTTGTTGCAAAGCCACAGAGCCACCGCCAGCAGATGAAGGATCGGACCTCCAAAGGCGTCGCCCCCAAGAGGGAAGCGACGAGGAACGCCACCGACGCCCACTTCGGCCAAGGCCGAAGTTTGGGTTTTCACCCGAAGAGCCCGTGGCTGAGATGACGAGGGAGGTGAAGGGGCTCCACGACGCCGCCTCCAACAAGGGAACGACATCCTAGGACGTCGTCGACGCCGGCATCGACCGAGGTCGAGCTAGGCTTTCACCCGGAGCTCACCAAACCCATCTTCACCACAGCCAATCACCACCGGCGGCGGCCCAGCACTATACACCGATCACCACCGCCAACCACCTCTTACACGGCAAGCAAAACCACCACGGCACCACGCGCCGTCATGGCAGCCCGCACCATCGCCAAGAGGCGCGCCGCCCGCCGCCATCCTCCCTCCTCGCTGCCAGTATCCAGCGCGCGCCAGCCGCCCGCAACCGCCCGGACTCGAGGTTGACCACCACGCACCAGATCCGGGCAGCCTCGCCGATCCGTGCCGGGCGCTGCCGGGACCCGCCGTAGCACCCGGTAAGCTGGGAACACCTCGAGCCGCTCTCCCGCCCGGCCGCCACAGACGAATCCGCCGGAGCCCCGCCGGATCCGCGCCCGTCCGTCGCGACGCCGCCGCTGTCGCCGTCCTCCGTGTACGCCGCCGCGCCACGCAGACCTGCAGCTCGGCCGGGAACCGCCGCGTCCGACCGACCAGCCCGCGGTAGCCGCCGTGCCAGCCACCGGCCAGCGCGCCAGAATCTGGGCTCGGGCCCTAGACCCAGCGCCCTCCAGCTGCAACACCAAAAGGAGCTTCGCCCGGTGCGCCACATCACCCCCGCCACGCGTTCAGCCGCCGCCCGCCTACTCAACGCCAGAGCCGCCGCCCCAGCCGGTGTACCGCAATCCGACGCCACATGGCCATTTGGCGAGAACCTCCCCGACACCATTTGGCGGCGGGGGCCCGCCACGCCAGCGAAAGGAGCCGTGGCAGCGGCGGCGAGGGGCGCAGGGAGGGGAGCTTGGGCGGCGGCGGAGTTCGCCCCGGTCTTGCCTGGTGCGACACAGGGGCCAGCGCCCTCTCTGTTCATATATCGTCTTAGATTTGTCTAGATATGGATGTATCTAATACTAAAACGTGACTTGATACATCCGTATTTAGACAAATTTAAGACAAGAAATTTGGGACGGAGGAAGTAGTAAGATAACGACACGCTGTGTGGTGGGCGTCCTGTGCCGTGGTGCCGCGCTTCGCCTCGGCGCCATGGCCTCGTGGGTCCCGACAGTTTAGAAACCAAGCTAATTGCTGACAGATATGTATTTTCATCAGTTAACTCAATTCTTTGTTGTGTACTACATGGAGATGACACAGATTGTCTGTTTTCAATGGTATTTTCATGAATACTGATGTGTTCTATACAACTAATACAATTCTCTTACATATTTATTGTGAGAGATTATAGATTATACTTGGTTAGTTGCACCTTGGTAACTGTTCTATTTTGGAAGAATCGCTTTAGTCTTCTTTCGCTGACAAAAATGGACTACATTCCTTTTTATATCAACTCCAATTTTCATAAATGTATATGTTTGCTCACATCTTATGGCAGGTCGCGGAAAGGATTATAATTAGTATAGGTTAGGCAAGTTCCTGTTCTGTGTTTCGAATCATCTGTTCCACGAGAATTTTTGTTATTCAAGATGTGATCATTACTCTTTTTCCTCATTTGGTTCATGATGCTTGGATGTTGGAAGGCTTTAATTAACTTTCTCGAAGTTACTACATATGGATGACGAGGTGTAAAATTGGAATGAAGAAAAAGGTTTAAGATTTCTACTTGTCTAAGCTCTCAAGACAAGTGATATTGATCATATACCATTATTTGAAAGATTAATTTATTTATTGAGAGAGGCAGGGAGGGAAAGAGGGGGAGGGGAAGGGAGAGAGAGGGGGGAGGGATGGGGAGAGATGTATCTATGTGTACTAAGTTGTTTTTGCTTGTTCGTTTCTGGCTTAGATGTCAGTTGTCTTTAATTCATGTAGAAGTAATGTACTATGATTAAATACCATTTTTCCATGTCGTGAAATCTTCTTATCAAAATTTCAAGTCTGTGTGTGTGTGGATGGTGTGGCGATTTGAGTCGGATGCTCCATTAACAGTGACGGTGAGCTTGAAAGAAGAAGAAAAAGAAGCAGCATGAGGAGGAGGAGGAGGAGAGTGACTTACCCCGAAAAAATCACGATTTCTCTTGATGTAAAGGAGAAGAGTGACTTACCCACTAATGATATACTCCCTCCATTCCGAAATATAAGTCTTTTTAAATATTTCAATAAGGGACTATATACGGATCAAAATGAGTGAATCTACACTATAAAATAAGTCTATATACATCCGTATATAGTCTGTATTGAAATCTCTAAAAAGACATATATTTAAAAATGGAGAGAGTATATTAGACATGATTGATGTTGAACCACTAGACTACGTGTGCCTCATGCATGGACAGTTATCCAAAAAAGAATCTATACATGTGAAATTTGATACATTGTATTCGTAGGTGCAATTGGAAAAAAGTAAATTAAAAGCCCGTGGCAACGCACGGGCATTCTACTAGTACTTTCTAATTTATGTGAAGATTTGAATCAAATTCTATATATTTTTTGTTCATGACACAAACATGTGCCATGCCATATGTATCCACACTTCAAATGACATTGTAATATTCACTTGATTAGTAACATATTGATTAGTGCAATTATTTTAGACTGGCTCAATAGCAAAAGTAATCTGAATTTAGTTAGCGTACGACAAACTCTCATCCCATTGTGGCACGGTTAACCGATGGACCGTGAAGATGTTGAATGAAGTTGCCACCATATCTTGTACATAAGGAAACATGCATCATGTGACTGTATTTTCAGATCATTTGGACATCTAAGCGGCTCTCGGCAAATAAGACAAATTCGGGGTCTGTAAAAAAAATTATGTTCATGTACTTGTTCTGATCCGAATTTTCTTTTTTGCAAAGAGCAACTCAGATCTCCAAAATGCTCCGAAAATTGGAGCGGACCTCACGCGATAAATTATCTACCATGCAAAAAAATAGATTTTTTTGAATTTTTTTATTTGCGAATTATTTCTGACCGAGTGCAAATGAGTCTGGGCACCGGATCGCTGCATTCGGAGAGAATATATTTTCCTTTATTCCCGAAAAAACACTTCTCTTGTAAATGATATTTACTTGGTCAAACTATGCTCAATCAATCAACGGTCAAGATTGAATAGTTACAAATAAGTAAAAAAAATGTTTTTGGCAATAATTCATATGTAATTAGACTATATTTTTCATTTTTATTAGGCAAAAATAAAAATTGCCTAAGGAGGATTCGAACCGTGGCTGACTTGCTTGTCCTAGCAACTACGCCACCCAATTGCTTTTGTATACTACAACAGCGCGCTGTATTTATAGCACCGAGTCAACTTTGTGACGGCAGCCACTTGCCACATCATCATGTTGACTAGGAGCCTACCGTCGTTGACCATGGCGATAGCCCGTTATATTCTACTCCCTCCGTCCCATAATGTAAAACGTTTTTTGGCTCTAGTGTAGTGTCAAAAAACGTCTTACATTACGGGACGGAGGGAGTAACATTTATGGCGGTAGCAAAAGGATCAGATTCAGAAAAAAATTACAAACAGGATCAAATCATGCTAAACTTTCGCATAAAGGTCAGTGAAATCGGCCGAGTCTGCCAAGCACTGCTCATACTCCTTTCATCGGCCGACGTCACCATCAGCTGTGCGCAGCCAGAGTGGGTGTCTGCATGCTTTAGTGTAGGCTGGGTGTAGGCCTGTACTATAGGCCACAGCAAGGTCTCATTTTACTGTAGACCGTTTCAATTTCGTGACAATGTGCTGAGTGGTGGGTTGGTTTTTAACCTTGGCTAAAGAACCGTATTATTTCGTTTCACAAGTGGAGTTAAATTCCATACAATTTCACATAAGGATTGCATTTAGAAAGAAAAAAACAAAGAGAAAAACTGAAGACCTTTTGCCGGGGAGATAAAGAACTGAACACGGAAGGCCCGGTACTCAGCCAGAATCAACTCGCGCCCTTTTCTTCTTTGATTGATGAGAGATGGGAGCTGTGGCATGGTTTGGAATGGCAGTGAAAAGGTTGTTGGACCAGCCTGTCTGATCAAAATACCGGGCATCCTCGCCCATCTTCCTTCCTAGTAGACAAAAGAGACGCAGAAACGCCATCTTGTCAGGAGAGAGAATTTGTAGCATACAGATATCCGTAGCACGCAGGCGTTTCTTTTGGTTTTCGATTTTCAAACTGTCGTATCTTTTGAATGAAGAGTTTAAGTTAAATATTGTTTGCATATTCGGCAGTTTTACCCCTGTTTCCGACAACACTCGTTCGTACCCAAACTATTTTGCTCATCTTATGCTTTTGTCCTTCGGTCTAAATCCCGTCCGGTCAAAGGCGTTTGACCGTTAAAGAGACATTTTTTTGACCATTTTTACCCCTCCTTACAACTTCAGTTAAAAATCAAAGAAAAAAGCAATGTGAAAAAGCACAATCCCCCCCCCCCCCAAGCAACCTCATCTTCCCATCCTGGCGCCATCGCGAGGGCCACACGCCACAGACGTCGCATGCCCTACCTCTGATGCCCCCCACAACCACCTCCCTCCCCCATCCCAGGCGTGGCCCTTTCGATAACCAAAGACTGTGGCGAACCTCGAGGCCACGGTGGTAAATGCGCAATGGGTGTGGCAGAGGCGACGCCACCGCCGGAGCACATGGCTCACCTAGCGGAGAGGAGGGAGGGGGTCGTGTCCTCCCTGTGTTGTGTCCATGTTGTGGTTGCGCCGACCGCGTCGGTGGTGCTCTCGCCACACAAGGGGCGTCGACGATGAGCAGGAGGAGCACCAGAGCCTATGTAGTGCACTGGATGCAGGCGGGGCACGATAGCTGTCTTGGCGCCGGTGAAGCGAAGCGAGGCCCCTCACGGTTGCCAAATCCACCGGATCCAGTGAGCTGGCCTCGAGGAGACCCATGAGGCGGCGCGCACAACCTGTGTGTGCGGTTGTAGCAACGGGGGACAGCGGGGTCGATGTGGACTTCCGCCGCCGGCTCAAAGGTGACACGTTGGGCGACGCGGGGATGGCGGAGGACATGTCGGCTGACGAGGACGGCGAATCACTTGGTCGTCCTGGACCTCCACCCTGTGGCCCCTATCGTCCGTATGTTGGGGAATGTAGCATGCAATTTCAAAATTTTCCTACGCTCACGCAAGATCTATCTAGGAGATGCATAGCAACGAGAGGGAGAGAGTGTGTCCACGTACCCCCGTAGACCGAAATCGAAAGCGTTAGGTTAATGCGGTTGATGTAGTCGAACGTCTTCACGATCCAACCGATCCAATTACCGAACGTACGGCAGCTCCGTGTTCAGCACACGTTCAGCTCGATGACGTCCCTCAAGCTCTTGGTCCAGTAGATGGTCGAGGGAGAGTTCCGTCAGCACGACGACATGGCAACGGTGTTGGTGATGTGATCCGTGCCGGGCTTCTCCTAAGCACTACGACGCTATCACCGCAGGAGTAAACTGTGGAGGGGCACCGCTGCCTAAGACAAATCTTAGTGTCTTTGGGGTGCCCCCAGCCCATGTATATAAAGAAGGGGGGGGGGAGGCCGACGGCCAGGAGGGGCGCGCCATGGGGGGAGTCCTACTTGGAGTCCTAATCTAAGTAGGATTCAGCCCCCCTTTTCCTTTCTTCCACCGGAGGGAATAGGAAGGAGAGGGAGAGGGAAAGGGAAGGGGGGTGCCGCCCCCTCCTCCTTGTCCTATTCGTACTCCCAAGGAGGGGGCGCGCGGCCACCCCTGTGGGATTCCCTCTCTCTCCCTTTAGGCCCATGTTGGCCCAATACTTCCCCGGGAGGTTTCGGTAACCCCTCGGTACTCCGGTAAAATATCCGAATCACTCGGAACTATTCCGATGTTCGAATACAACCTTTCAATATATGAATCTTTACCTCTCGTCCATTCCGAGACTCCTCGTCATGTCCGTGATCTCATCCGGGACTCCGAACAAACTTCGGTCACCAAAACACATAACTCATAATACAAATCGTCATCGAACGTTAAGCGTGCGGACCCTACGGGCTCGAGAACCATGTAGACATGACCGAGACACATCTCCGGTCAATAACCAATAGCGGAACCTGGGTGCTTATATTGGCTCCTACATATTCTACGGAGATCTTTATCGGTCAAACCGCATAACAACATACGTCATTCCCTTTGTCATCGGTATGTTACTTGCACGATATTCGATCGTCGGTATCATCATACCTCGTTCAATCTCGTTACCGTCAAGTCTCTTTACTCGTTCCGTAATGCATCATCCCATAACTAACTCATTAGTCACATTGCTTGCAAGGCTTATAGTGATGTGTGCTACCTCTTGAGCATGCGTTGGTTTTCCCTTGAAAAGGAAAGGGTGATGCGACAAAGTAAGCGTAAGTATTTCCCTCAGTTTTTGAGAACCAAGGTATCAATCTAGTAGGAGACTACGCAAGTTGCCTAGTACCTACACAAACAAATAAGAACCTTGCAACCAACGCGATAAAGGGGTTGTCAATCCCTTCCACGACCACTTGCAAAAGTGAGATCCGATAAAGATAATAAGATAAATATTTTTGGTATTTTTGTGGTATAGATTGGAAAATAAAGATTGCAAAATAAATAGTAAACTAGAATTGTAGATTGGAAACTTATATGATGTAAAGTAGACCCGGGGGCCATAGGTTTCACTAGTGGCTTCTCTCAAGATATCATTGATAACCCACAAGTATAGGGGATCAATTGTAGCCTCTTCGATAAATAAGAGTGTCGAACCCAACGAGGAGCTAAAGGTAGAACAAATATTCCCTCAAGTTCTATCGACCACCGATACAACTCTCACGCAGCAGCTTGACGTTAAACTTTACCTAAAACAAGTATGAAACTAGGAGTACTTTGTAGGTGTTGTTGGATAGGTTTGCAAGATACTAAAGAGCGCGTAAATAGAAAGTAGGGGCTGTTTAGATAAAGACACAACTAAAGTAAATATAGCGAGTGTGGAAAAGTGGTGGTAGGAGTTGCAAAATTGTCCCTAAGCAATTGACTACTTTACTAGACCGATAGCAAGTTTTATGTGGGATAGTCCACTGCTAGCATGTCATCCCTGACTTGGAATTCTATGCACTTATGATTGGAACTATTAGCAAGCATCCGCAACTACTAACGTTCATTAAGGTAAAACCCAACCATAGCATTAAGATATATTGGCCCCCCTTCAATTCCGTATGCATCAATTTCGATGCTAGGTAGAAGCTTCTGTCACTCTTGCCCTCCAATACATAGTCCTATCAACATACAACTAACCCTATGGTGTGATCCACGCGCGCGCTCATATGATGGGCACCAAAGGACAGCAACATAACCACAAACAAATTAAATAAATCATAGCAATTCATCAACCACCGATAGGACAACGAAAATCTACTCAGACATCATAAGATCGCAACACATCATTGGATAATAATATGAAGCATAAAGGACCATGTTCAAGTAGAGGGTACAGTGGGTTGAGGGAGAGTGTACCGCTGTAGATAGAGGGGGGAAGGTGATGGAGATGTTGGTGAAGATGGCGGAGGTGTTGGTGAAGATCGCGGTGATGATGGCCCCCGGCAGCGTTCCAGCGCCACCGGAAGAGAGGGGGAGAGAGCCCCCCTCCTTCTTCTTCTTCCTTGACCTTCTCCATAGATAGGAGAAGGGTTTCCCCTCTGGTCCTTGGCCTCCATGGCATGGGAGGGGCGAGAGCTCCTCTGAGATTGGATCTGTCTCTCTGTCTCTCTATATTTCTGCGATCCTGTTATCTGCCCTTTCACCGTTTCGTATATATATGGATATCCGTAACTCCGATTGGATTGAAACCTTCGCCCGGATTTTTCTCCTAAAATTAGCTTTCTTGCGGCCAAAGGAGAGCAGCAACTGCCTTACGGGTGGCCCACGAGGGGGCAAAGCCGCCCCTGCCTCGTGGCCACCTCGGGCACCGTCCCGCGTTAATTCTTCCTCCCATATTTCCCAAATATTCAAAAAATATTCTATGTCCGTTTTTATCCCGTTTGGACTCCGTTGGAGATGGGTTTTCTGTGAAACATAAAACATGCAACAAGCGAGGCGGCACTAAACCTTTGGATCAATATGTTAGTCCCAAAAATAGTATAAAAAGTTGCCAAAAAGTATATGAAAGTTGTATAATATTGGCATGGAACAATAAAAATTATAGATCTGACGAAGACGTATTAGCATCCCCAAGCTTAATTCCTGCTCGTCCTCGAGTAGGTAAATGATAAAAAACATAATTTTTGATGTGGAATGCTACCTAGCATAATCTTGATCATGTATCTAATCATGGCATGAATATTAAGACACGAGTGATTCAAAGAAATAGTCTATCATTTGACATAAACAATAATAATTCAAGCCTACTAATAAAGCAATCATGTATTTTCAAAATAACATGGCCAAAGAAAGTTATCCCTACAAAATCATATGGTCTGACTATGCTCCATCTTCACCACACACAATATTCAAATCATGCACAACCCCGACGACAAGCCAAGCAATTGTTTCATACTTTTGATGTTCTCAAACTTTTTCAACTTTCACGCAATAAATGAGCGTGAGCCATGGACATAGCACTATAGGTGGAATAGAATATGATGGTGGAGGTTGTGTGGAGAAGACAAAAAGGAGAAATTCTCACATCGACGCGGCTAATCAACGGGCTATGGAGATGCTCATTAATTGATGTCAATGTGAGGAGTAGGGATTGCCATGCAACGGATGCACTAGATCTATAAGTGTATGAAAGCTCAAACTGAAACTAAGTGGGTGTGCATCCAACTTGCTTGCTCATGAAGACCTCAGGCATTTGAGGAAGCCCATCATCGGAATATACAAGACAAGTTCTATAATGAAAAATCCCACTAGTATATGAAAGTGATAACTCAAGAGACTCTCTATATGAAGAACATGGTGCTACTCTGAAGCACAAGTGTGGTAAAAGGATAGTAACATTGTCCCTTCTCTCTTTTTCTCTCATTTTTTTATTTTTTTGTCATTTTTTCCTTTTTTTGTGGGCTTCGTTGGCCTCTTTTTTTGGGGCTTCTTTGGCCTCTTTTATTTTGATAACCTCACATGGGACAATGTTCTAATAATGATGATGATCACACTTTTATTTACTTACAACTCAATATTACAACTCGATATCTAGAACAAAGGTATGACTCTATATGAATGCTTCCGGTGGTGTACCGGGATGTGCAATGATCTAGCATAGCAATGACATAAAAAAACGGACAAGCCATGAAAACATCATGCTAGCTATCTTACGATCATGCAAAGCAATATGACAATAAATGCTCAAGTCATGTATATTATGATGATGGAAGTTGCATGGCAATATATCTCGGAATGGCTATGGAAATGCCATGATAGGTAGGTATGGTGGCTGTTTGCACCGACTCTCGAGGTGAGAAAGGGCAATGCACGGTACCGAAGAGGCTAGCAATGATGGAAGGGTGAGAGTGCGTATAATCCATGGACTCAACATTAGCCATAAAGAACTCACATACTTATTGCAAAAGTCTATTAGCTATCGAAACAAAGTACTATGCGCATGCTCCTAGGGGGATAGATTGGTAGGAAAAGACCGTCGCTCGTCCCCGACCGCCACTCATAAGGAAGACAATCAATCAATAAATCATGCTCCGACTTCATCACATAACGGTTCATCATACGTGCATGCTACGGGAATCACAAACCTCAACACAAGTATTTCTACTAATCCACAACTACCCACTAGCATGACTCTAATATTACCATCTTTATATCGCAAAACTATTGCAAGGAATCAAACATATCATATTCAGTGATCTAGAAGTTTTATGTAGGATTTTATGACTAACCATGTGAATGACCAGTTCCTGTCATCTCTGTAAATAGATATAAGTGAAGCAAGAGAGTTTTAATTCTTTCTACAAAAGATATGCCCACGCTCTAACAAATATAAGTGAAGCAAAAGAGCATTCTACAAATGGCGGTTTTCTATGTGAAGAGAAACAGGCAATCCAAACTTCAAATGATATAAGTGAAGCACATGAAGCATTCTATAAAGCCATAATCAAAAGATATAAGTGAAGTGCAAAGAGCATTCTATAAATCAACCAAGGACCATCTCATACTAGCGTGGTGCGTAAAAGAAAAATGAAAACTAAATGCAAAAGACGCTCCAAGATTTGCACATATCGCATGAACGAAACGAATCCGAAAACATACCGATACTTGTTGAAGAAAGAGGATGCCTTCCGGGCATCCCCAAGCTTAGATGCTTGAGTCTCCTTGAATATTTACTTGGGGTGCCTTGGGCATCCCCAAGCTTGAGCTCTTTCCTCTCCTTCTCCTCACATCAAGACCTTCTCGATCATCGAACACTTCATCCACAGAAAACTTCAACAGAAAACTCAGTAAGATCCGTTGGTATAATAAAGCAAATCACTACTCTAAGCACTGCTGCAAACCAATTCATATTTTGTTTTTGCATTGTGTCTACTGTAGTATAACTTTTTCATGGCTTAATCCACTGATATAAATCGATTTCATCAAAACAAGCAAACTATGCATCAAAAACAGAATCTATCTAAAACAGAACAGTCTGTAATAATCTGAACATTCACCATACTTCTGATACTTGAAAATTCTGCCAAAATTAGGAAAAATAACAATTTGCATATAAAGACAGTGCAAAATGTTTCAGAACCACTTGACGTTCCAGTAAAAAATTAAAAATCACGCTTTTCTGACCAAAGTTTCCGTCCCCGCACCGCACAAACCAACAAGCATTGTAAACATCCTAAAAGGCAAACCTTGGCACATTATTTTTATAATACAATGGGATTGTACAAAGGGTATAATTATTTTTTGTTGAAAAGTTTACGTAATTAAGATTCACAAAGTTTCCATGGGCATGAACAAAGTTCAAGGACGTCCCCAACTTTCACAATGCTCGTCTTTCTCACTTTCACTTTTCTTTTTGAAAAGTTTTGGGTTCCCCTCTTTATTTTTTTGTTTTTGAACTATATAAAAGCACTCAACACAAATAAATGACTCTCTAAAACTTCCGGGTTGTCTCCCTGGCAGGGCTTTCTTTAAAACCATTAAGCTAGGCATATAGTGCTCAAGTAATGGATCCACCCGGATCCCAAGGTATATCAAAGCCAATTTTAATTAACAATGATTTAGCATTTAGTAGTGAGCACAAAGCAACATATATCAAGTAATGACGAAGTCTAACTCCCTTCCTATGCATCGACATGTCATAAAGGAACAATTCATGCACATCAAGTAAAGGCCAATACATAGCATAAGCAGTTTCTTGCAATTTTATCATGTGGGAAACATAGAGAGGTGGAGATATAGTTCCTCTCTCATAATAATTGCAAGTAGGAGAAGCAAGCACATGCATATTATACTCAATAAAATCATCATGTGTAGTGGTAAAAGGCAACCCATCAATATAATCCTTAATAAGGGCAAACTTCTCCGATATAGTGTAGTTTGGAGAATTCAAAAAGATAATAGGACTATCATGCGTGGGTGCAATAGCAACAATTTCATGTTTAACATAAGGAAAAATATCAAGTTCATCTCCATAAGCATAATTCATATTGGCATCTTGGCCACAAGCATAGCAAGCATCAAGTTCATCAAAAAGGAATATTTCAAATGAATTCAAGGGATCATAGCAATCATCATAGAAATCATCCTTCGGTAAAAACGAAGGGAAATTAAACAATGTATGGATTGAAGAGTTAATCTCATTAGAAGGTGGGCACGGGTAGCTAATCCGCTCTTCCTCCTTTTGTTCTTCGCTCTCCTCATCATCTTCTTCAATCAATGAGCTCACAGTTTCATCAATTTCTTCTTCCATAGACTCCTGCAAAATATTAGTCTCTTCTTGGACAGCGCGGAATTCCTCAATATATGGTTTAACATAGGCATTATAAGCATAATTATCATAACAATATTCAAGTATGGACAAATTTTTGGATTTGTAAAGAGTAGCATCATACGTTTCAATCAAAGAAGCAATTTCATAAGCACCCTTAAAAGCAACAAATTCTTCAATTTGTTGAACATCATAGTAATTATAAACACCCTTAGCATACGAAGATACGATCCCATTATCAATAAACTCACATTGGTAGGGAAGGTGTTTTTAGGGTTTTTAGAACAACAAGTAACATCACAAATTTCACATAAATTCCAAGCATAGCATTGCAACCGATGAATTTGATCCAGTAAAAGTTTCCCTTTTTGAGATATACGGTGTCGTACATATCAAGCATGATCATCTAAAGATTTTCCCTCAACTAAGCTACTTGGGGTTTCAGCACGAGCACATAGGGATCGAAGATGATCCAAGTAAAAAGCTTCAGGAGTGTGAGAGATTTTGAGTGGTTCTTCAACCATTGGTTCAGTAGGTACAACTATTTTTTTTTGGTATTTTGCGTTTCCTACCCATAACTAAAGATAGAAAACAACTGAGACCAACAAATAAAAATTACTTAGTGATAAAGCAAACAAGCACACACGAGAATATTCACCCCACACTATTGCTCCCCGGCAACGGCGCTTGGAAAAAGGTCTTGATAACCCACAAGTATAGGGGATCAATTGTAGCCTCTTTTGATAAGTAAGAGCGTCGAACCCAACGAGGAGCTAAAGCTAGAACAAATATTCCCTCAAGTCCTATTGACCACCGATACAACTCTACGCGCGCTTGACGTTCGCTTTACCTAGAACAAGTATGAAACTAGAATTGTAGGTGTTTTTGGATAGGTTTGCAAGATAGTAAAGAGCACGTAAATAAAAAGTAGGGTATGTTTAGATAAAGACACAACTAAAGTAAATATAGCGAGTGTGGAAAAGTGGTGGTAGGAGTTGCGAAATTGTCCCTAAGCAATTGACTACTTTACTAGACCGATAGCAAGTTTTATGTGGGAGAGGCCACTTTGCTAGCATGTCATCCCTGACTTGGAATTCTATGCACTTATGATTGGAACTATTAGCAAGCATCCGCAACTACTAACGTTCATTAAGGTAAAACCCAACCATAGCATTAAGATATATTGGCCCCCCTTCAATTCCGTATGCATCAATTTCGATGCTAGGTAGAAGCTCTGTCACTCTTGCCCTCCAATACATAGTCCTATCAACATACAACTAACCCTATGGTGTGATCCACGCATGCAGCTCATATGATGGGCACCAAATGACAACAACATAATCACAAGCAAATTAAATCAATCATATTAATTCATCAACCACAGATAGGACAACTAAAATCTACTCATACATCATAGGATGTCAACACATCATTGGATAATAATATGAAGCATAAAACACCATGTTCAAGTAGAAGTACAGCGGGTTGCAGGAGAGTGGACCGCTGTAGATAGAGGGGGGAGGTGATGGAGATGTTGGTGAAGATGGCGGAGGTGTTGGTGAAGATCGCGGTGATGATGATGGCCCTCGGTAGCGTTCCGGCGTCACCGGAAGAGAGGGGGAGAGAGACCCCCTCCTCCTTCTTCTTCCTTGACCTTCTCCCTAGATGGGAGAAGGGTTTCCCCCCTGGTCCTTGGCCTCCATGGAATGGGAGGGCGAGCCCCTCCGAGATTGAATCTGTCTCTGTCTCTCTCTCTATTTACTGCTCACTGTCTTACGCCCTTTCACCGTTTCATATATATATGGAGATCCGTAACTCCGATTGGATTGAAACCTTCACCCAGATTTTTCTCCTAAAATTAGCTTTCTTGCAGCCAAAGGAGAGCAGCAACAGCCTGGGTGGCCCACGAGGGGGCAAGGCTTCTACCTCGTGGCCACCTCGGGCACCGTCTCGCGTTGATTCTTCTTCCCATATTTTCCAAATATTCCAAAAATATTCTCCGTCCGTTTTTCCCGTTCGGACTCCGTTTGATATTGGGTTTCTACGAAACATAAAACATGCAACAAACAGGAACTGGCACTGGATCAATATGTTAGTCCCAAAAATAGTATAAAAAGTTGCCAAAAAGTATATGAAAGTTGTAGAATATTGGCATGGAACAATTGAAAATTATAGATCTGACGGAGACGTATCAATCATGTATTACGGTGGGTGAACAAATTACTGCCGAGCAATTGATAGAAAAACGCATAGTTATGATGATATCTAAGGCAATGATCATGAATATAGGCATCACGTCCGTGTCAAGTAGACCGAAACAATTCTGCATCTACTACTATTACTCCACACATCGACCGCTATCCAGCATGCATCTAGAGTATTAAGTTCATAAGAACGGAGTAACGCATTAGGCAAGATGACATGATGTAGGTCGGTGGAGCTACGAGGGGCCCACGAGGGTGGGGGGCGCCCCCACCCCTCTGAGGCGCGCCCTCCTGCCTCGTGGCTACCTCGTTGCTTCATTGACGTCCACTCCAAGTCTCCTGGATTGCGTTTGTTCCAAAAAAGATCCTCGCGAAGGTTTCATTCCGTTTGGATTCCGTTTGATATTCCTTTTCTGCGAAACACTGAAATAGGCAAAAAAACAGCAATTTGCACTAGGCCTTCGGTTAATTAGTTAGTCCCAAAAATAATATAAAAGAGCATAATAAAGCCCATTAAACATCCAGAATAGACAATATAATACCATCGAACAATAAAAAATTATAGATACGTTGGAGACGTATCAAGCATCCCTGTAACATCCCAAATTTTCAATTTGGAATGTTATACATATATCATTCATGCATATCATATTTTATTGCATTTCGTTTCACGATCCTCAAAATCCTAAGCAACTCAAGGACCCTCGGAGAGAGTTGGGGATTTCCCGGTTTTCATATTTGAATACTTATCAAATATTGAAACGAGGATCATTGAATTTAATTATTTTTCTCTCCAAAAATGTTTCATATTAAAATATATGAGAGGAGATAATATGACTTCTCCAAAATAACTGAAATATTGGAGGAAAAATATTAAAACCAAATATTTGATTTTATTTGGATATTATCGCAATTTTATTTGCATTAGAAAAATTGCACGTTTTTCAAAATTGCATTTTAGGGCCAAAAAAATGTTCATCTCGTTCTAAATATTTTATTTAGACGGTGAAAATTTGTTTTGGCATTTTTAGGTTTTTATTTTATTTTCTAGGATTTATTTTTGGTTCGGTGGAAATGTTTAAAAAAACAATTCAGCGCCCCACTGGGCCGAAGCCCAGCCGAGCCGGCCTGCTTCCCGCGCCGCTGTCTCCCTCGTGGAGAGCGTGCCGCCGCCGCCTCAGACGAGGAGTCCGGCCGGGACTCCTTTTCCCCGCCGCCTTGGCCCCTCCTCCAAGCCCGTCCCTCCTCCTTAAATACCCCCAACCCCGCCACCACCACCACCCAACGCCATACCCCCCATCGCAGCGCCGCCACGCTTCTTGCCCGCCGCCCCGCAGCCACGCCGCAGCCCGCCTCGCGGAACCTCGCCCGAAAATGTAACGCCGTTGCCACGCCCGTTTTTAAGAAAAGCGGATTCGGTTTTAGAGACCCTAGTCGGTTTTTAGATTGGTTCGCTGGTTTTTTCTCGGTTTAGCTACTTAGCGAATGTTCGTCCGTACATTTGTTTTTAAAAACGGTTTTCGCTCGATAGTTACAGACAACGAATGTTCGTTCGTTAGCCTGTTCGTCAGTTTTCTTTTTCTCGGATTTTCCCACGATTATTTTCGATCGCGATTTCTGATCCGATTTTCGTTTCAGTTTATCTTTTCACTCGTTTATCGGAATGAGGCGATTCAAGCGCCTAGATCTTCGTCTCAAAACCCTCTTTCTGTTTAATCAACTTGAACAATATTTTTGTACTGTAAAATTTGACTTTAGTGCAGATTAGTAAACGGATCTTGTTTCTTTCGCCGTTTGAGTTTCGTTGCTTCGTTTGGTTTGATTCTCTTCGAAAACCGGAGTTCTTAAGTTGAACTTTCTGGTCAATTCTTCTTATTCGAGTTTTGCCCGTGCATCTTTGCTTGATTGCTTATGTATGCTATTGTTTGTTTGCGATAGAATTCCCGGAGTGCGAAGCGTGCTACTACGAGTCCCTAGGTTTCGCGGATCGTCAGCAAGGCAAGTAACACATTGATCATACTCTTTCCATACCCAGTTTTTATGCATTAGTTTCAATCCTCAAACATTGCATGATTAGGATGTCATTAACATGTGGGTTGGGAAGTAGTTGATAAGGTAGAACCTATTGCCTGTTATATTCAAACCCTTGGGAGTTACTTCTACGTATTGCTTATATTGCTATGCTATGCTCGTAGATGTGGTTTGGGTGAGTGAAATCCATGATGAGATGTGAGATTGTTAATTAATGGTTTAACTTAAGGTGGCAACTTAAATACACATCTGGGTGGATTGAGGCACTGGAGAATCCAAAGTTGTTGCTTGTATTTTTGGAAATCCCGGGGTTCCGTGTGATTTTCCTATGGACCGCCACCCAGGCTCAAAGGGAACTGAGATATTTTCTGAGTTTTGGTTGAAGGAAGTCGGATTCCTTTGACATGTTATATCAGGAGAAGGTATAGCAGTAGACCCCACCAAGGTTCAATCAGTCACTGAATGGTTGGAACCCACTTCAGTTAGCGAGATCCGCAGTTTTCTTAGACTCGCTGGATACTATCAGAGATTCATTGAGAATTTTTCCAAGATTGCGAAGCCAATGACGGAGTTATTGAAGAAGGATATCGAATTTAAATGGACGGAAGATTGCGAGGCAAGTTTTCAGGAGTTAAAGAAACGTTTGACTACAGCCCCAGTGCTGACACTGCCAGATATACGCAAGGATTTCCAAGTGTATTGCGACGCCTCTCACTTAGGACTTGGAAGTGTGCTTATGCAGGACGGAAGAGTTGTTTCGTATGCCTCACGACAACTCAAACCGCATGAATTGAATTATGCCACACATGATTTGGAGCTACCAGCCGTAGTGCATGCGTTGAAGACTTGGAGACATTACCTTATTGGAAACCGTTGTGATGTGTACACGGATCATAAGAGTTTGAAGTACTTCTTCACACAAAAGGAGCTGAACCTTAGGCAGAGGAGATGGTTGGAGCTTATAAAGGATTATGACATGAAGCTGCACTATCATCCCGGCAAGGCCAATGTCATAGCAGACGCTTTGAGCCGGAAGAGTTATGCTAATACTCTAGTGGGTACAGGATTACCAAAGGAGTTAGCAGAGGATCTCAGGGAACTTCGATTGGAGATTGTTCCTAGAGGTTTTGTTGCAACAATGGAGGTTCAGTCTACATTGTTAGGAAGGATTCAGAGGCTCAGAAGGATGACAAGGAGATTGCCGAGATAAAAGAGAGAATGAGCAAAGGAAAGGCCAAAGGTTTTCATGAGGATGAGCACGATACCTTATGGTTTGAGGACCGAGTTTATGTGCCCAATAACACGTAGATCGGTGTAGTTAATACTTCAGGAGGCTCATGACTCACCATACTCGATACACTCCGGAAACACCAAGATGTATTTGGATTTGAAGGAGCGTTTTTGGTGGACTGGTATGAAGAAGGATATTGCTGAGTATGTAGCCGTATGTGATGTATGTAAGAGAGTGAAGGCAGAGCATCAAAAGCTAGCAGGATTGTTACAGCCTATGCCGATACCCGAATGGAAGTGGGATAAACTTGGCATGGATTTTATCACCGGATTGCCCAGTACCAAATCAGGATATGATTCTATATGGGAAGTAGTTGATCGCTTGACCAAAGTGGCTCACTTTATCCCAGTGAAAACGACTTATATAAGTGTGAAGTTGGCCAAGATATATATGAACAGGATCGCATGTCTGCATGGAGTTCCGAGGACCATCATATCATATAGAGGAACACAGTTTACCTCAAAGTTTTGGCATCACATGCACCAGACTTTGGGAACACGATTGGAGTTCAGTACAACATTTCACCCGCAGACGGATGGGCAGACCAAGAGAGTCAACCAGATTCTGGAGGACATGTTGAGGGCCTGTACGCTAGATTATGGATCTAGTTGGGATGACAATTTGCCTTACGCAGAGTTCTCATACAATAATAGTTACCAAGCCGGTTTGAAGATGGCACCGTTCAAGCCACAATATGGACAAAGGTGCGTAACACCGTTGATGTGGGATTAAGTTGGAGACCAAGCGGTTGTTTGGACCAAACTTGATCAAGGAGTCTCAAGAGAAATTTAAGTTAATTCGAGATAGACTCAAGGTAGCTCGATCCGAGCGTAAGAGTTAGGCCGATTTGAAACACAAGGAGGTAACCTATGAAATCGGAGACAGAAAGCATATCTCATGAGTATCACCCTTGCGAGGAGTGAAACATTTTGGAGTTAAGGGAAAGTTAGCCCCGAGATTTGTAGGACCGTATCGTGTTTTGGAGCATTATGGGAGAAGTTGCCTATAAGTTGGAGTTACACGAAGGGTATCGAGGAGTTCATGATGTGTTTCATGCTTCACAGTTGAAGAAGTGTCATGCTGAGATGGTCGATATACCGTTAAGAGATACAGTACCCTTGGAGGAGATTCAGTTGGACAGTAATTTGACTTATGAGGAGAAGCCAGTCAGGATTCTTGAGTTTGCCAGTCGAGTCACCCGCAGCAAGGTTATCAAGTTTTGCAAAGTTCAGTGGAGTCACCATACCGAGGATGAAGCCACCTGGGAACGAGAGGATGATCTTCGCAAAGACCACCCACACCTATTTTCTACCAAACCCGAATCTCGAGGGCGAGATTCATCTTAAGGGGGGTAGGTTTGTAGCATCCCAAATTTTTATACAAAGATCATTCATGCATATCATATTTTATTGCATTTCATTTCGCGATCCTCGAAATCCTAAGCAACTCAAGGACCCTCGGAGAGAGTTGGGGATTTCCCGGTTTTCATATTTGAATTTTTATCAAATATTGAAACGAGGATCATTGATTTTAATTATTTTCTCTCAAAAAATATTTAATATTAAAATATATGAGAGGAGATATTATGACTTCTCCAAAATAATTTAAATATTGGAGGAAAATATTAAAACCAAATATTTGATTTTATTTGGATTTTATCGCAATTTTATTTGCATTAGAAAATTGCACGTTTTTCAAAATTGCATTTTAGGGCCAAGAAAATGTTCATCTCGTTCTAAATATTTTATTTAGACGGTGAAAATTTGTTTTGGCATTTTTAGGTTTTTATTTTATTTTCTAGGACTTATCTTTGGTTCAGCGGAATTTTTTTAAGAAAAGAAAAAATTCAATACCGAATGGGCTCTTAGCCAGCCGAGCCAGGGCTTCCCAGCCGCCATCTCCTTCTGGAGATCAAGGCTTGCTTGTTGCCTCGGACAAGTCCGGCCGGGACTCCGTTTCCCCGCCGCCTTGCCCCTCCTCCAAGCTGCCGCCTTGCCCCCCCTCCAAGCCGCCGCCCCCTCCTTAAATACCGCCCAACCCCACCGCCACCACCACCCAACCCCGCCACCGTAGCCCGCCCCACCGAAGCGACGCCCACTGCAGCTTCCGCTTAGACCAGCCGCCACCGCCGCCGCCATGTCAATAACAGCCCGCCGCCCAGCCCGCCTCGCCGGATGTAACGCCGCCGTTGTCACGCCGTTTTTTAAGAAAACCGATTCGGTTTTCTTTAGAAGCCCTAGTTCGCTTTTTTAGGTCGGTTCGTCGGTTTTCTCGGTTTAGCTACTTAGCGGACGTTAAATCATGCGTTCGCTTTAACGTCTGCGGTTTTCGCCGATAGTTACGCATACAACGAGCGTTAGCTCGTTAGCTTTGCGTCGCTTTTCTTTTCTTGGATTTTCCCGCAATTATTTTCGATCGTGATTTCTAATCCGATTTTCGTTTCAGTTTATCTTTTCACTCGTTTACCGGAATGAGGCGATTCAAGCGCCTGGATCTTCGTCTCAAAACCCTCTTTCTGTTTAATCTACTTGACCAAGATTTTTGTACTGTAAAATTTGACTTTAGTTCATATTAGTAAACGAATCTTGTTTCTTTCGCCGTTTGAGTTTCATTGCTTCCTTTGGTTTGATTCTCTTCGCAAACCGGAGTATTTAAGTTGAACTTTCTGGTCAATTCTTCTTATTCGAGTTTTGCCCGTGCATCTTTGCTTGATTGCTTATGTATGCTATTGTATGTTTGCGATAGAATTCCCGGAGTGCGAAGCGTGCTACTACGAGTCCCTAGGTTTCGCGGATCGTAAGCAAGGCAAGTAACACATTGATCATACTCTTTCCATACCCAGTTTTTATGCATTAGTTTCAATCCTCAAACATTGCATGATTAGGATGTCATTAACATGTGGGTTGGGAAGTAGTTGATGAGGTAGAACCTATTGCCCTGTTATATTCAAACCCTTGGGAGTTACTTCTACGTATTTCTTATATTGCTATGCTATGCTCGTAGACGTGGTTTGGGTGAGTGAAATCCATGACAGATGTGAGATTGTTAATTAATGGTTCAACTTAAGGTGGCAACTTAAATACACATCTGGGTGGATTGAGGCACCTGGAGAATCGATGTTGCTCAGATTTGGAAATCCGGGGTTCCGTGTGATTTTCCTATGGACCGCCACCAGTGCTCAAAGGGGCCGAGATATTTTCATGCTAGAAACTTCCGTGTGCAGCCGCATAGCTATTATGGGCTCTAGCATAGCTGAGTAAGTTACGTGAAGTTCTCGAAGAGGTGGATCAGCAGGTAGAGGGTTGTAGGTTTGGTATGGTCTGCCCGGAGTAGAGAGTTAATGTTTCTGAAAGACCGTGTCTCGGTCATCCGTTTCTCAAAAATCATGAAGTGCGAGAAATCCAATGGAGGCGATCGAGTCTTTTGGGGAAAAGTGCAAACCTCTGCAGAGTGTACAATCTAATCATGGTTAGCCGTGTCCCGTGTTATGGACAATCTTGAGTATCTAGTACTTGGAGTATCCTAAGTATCTCATCACTCTAAATTAGTATTGTTGGGCTGATAACTACTTTAATTGGGATTGAGTTGGAGGAACCTTCTCAATGATGTTTCAACTACCATGATAGTTAGATTAAAATCTATTCCTTTGTTGTAGGGGAAAATTGGCTTTTCGCAAAAACTATAACCATAGAGCTTTCCACTAGCCACATATGCATGTAGTGATAGCATTATTCATTCTTGCTCATCAGAGTTATATTGCCAAAGCATATTCCATGTCTTGACCCATTTTCGGCCGCAACGTGTTATGTTGCAGACTTTTCAGACGAGGAGTAAGGTTCGTTAGGTCGTTGCCGTGCAGCTCGGCTATGCCGTTGGAGTTGATGGACTCACTTTATCTTCCAAGCCTTCCGCTGTTATCGTATTAGATGGCCTTAAGCCATATTTATTGTAATAAGTTCTCTTTTGAGACATTCGATGTAATAAGTGTGTGATTGCTACTCTGTTATAAATCCTTCGAGTCTTTGTGTGTGTCAAGATTACCGATCCGAGGATGACACGGAAGCACGAGAGACTTGACCGTTTGAGGTCGGGTCGCTACAAGATGGTATCGAGCACACACGTTGAGTGTAGGACACGACCACTAAGATAAACCATAGGTCACTCTTCTCTACTCATTTCTGACTTCTCTCCATTTTCTACTCATTAGGATGGCGGAGTTGAAGAACAAGTTTGCACAACCGGATGAAGACACACCCTTCGGACGCCACTTGAAGGAATTCACTAGGTACTTGAACATTGGAATACCAAGCTTCACCGGACGCATAACGCCACCTTGCCGTAAGAGGAGCGCCGGATGATTCAAGTACAAGTTCCAGAAGGACGTTCTCGCCAACCACTAAGCCCATAGAATTTTCTTTTGAAGCACCCACCGAGTCTAGGCAAGAGCATGGCAGCTCACATTACCATGGGACGCATTGGAGAAGTCTACAACAAGGATCTTAAGGACACTATCTACCGGATATGTGGGCGTGAGACGAGCAATGGGAGATGATCAAGACCAAGAAGGACAAATCCATTGCAGCTTTCATCCAGAGTTAAACCAAAGACATTCGACGCCAGAGAATCGACAAAGCGCAGACATGATAGATTTGAAGAAGGAAAAGACTATGATCATCGAGCTGGAAGAAGAACTCAAGTTTACACGCGATGGATATGGGGAGGAAATTGCGACACTATTGGAGAAGAATGACGACCTGATAAAGAAGATTGGAGTATTCATGGGAGACCCAGCGCCGGGAGGAGAGGACGACGATTCCACTTGCCCGGAGAACTACATCATCATCGACGACATCGACTCTGACCCCAGTGATGATGACTTTGAAGACGAAGCCAGACCAGACATCATGGAGTCTTCCACCGATCAAAATTTCTAGATGACCACCAAATAATTAGTAGTATTCCCCCATGTATATAGTAGTAGTTGAGCACTTTTGCGATAGTTCTAGACCGCTTGTATGCCCTTGCTTGATTGATTGAGTGAAATGTTTGTGTTTGTCTCATGTGCATATGGGTAGTGCTTTCTCATTAGATCCCTTTTCTATTCTGATCTCTTCCCTCTAAACCCACAAGATGCCTCCGAGACGTGACACCGGATTTGCCTTCCCACCAGAGCTCACTCAGTTGATCTAGCAGCAGAATGCCTTGATGCAATTGCTAGTCCAGAACCAAGGCAACAACAACAACAACAACAACAACAACAACAACAACAACAACAACAACAACAACAACAACAACAACAACCCGCCTCCGGTTGACAACTTAGCTCGCTTTCTAAGGTTCTGTACCGCCGTTGTTTTACAAAGAGCACCGAGCCTATAGTTGCCGATGATTGGCTACGCCGTATTGGAAGGGAGTTGACCACCGCAGGTTGCACAGATGCTGAGAAGGTGCGTTTTGCCGCACATCAACTGGATGGACCAGCAGCCTCATGGTGGGAGAATTACACGGCCACTTTCCCCATAGCCAATGTCACTTGGGACCAGTTTCAGCAAGCTTTCCGTATAGCCCATGTCTCAACTGGAGCTATGAATATGAAGAAGCGTGAGTTACGCAACTTACGCCAGGGGAACCGTACTGTGGCTCAGTACGTGGATGAGTTTAGCAAGTTATCTTGCTATGCCCCTGACGACGTGGCCACAGATGCCACGAAGCAGGAGAAGTTTATGGAAGGGTTGAATGATGAGATGAGTATGCAGTTGATGGTGGTAACCTTCAACAACTACCAGGAGTTGGTAGATAAGGCTCTTATGATTTAAGGAAAGCAGCAGCAGATTGAGAGCCGTAAGAGGAAGTATGGGCAAGGGAAGTATAACTCAGGAGCTCAGCAGAAGCCTCGCCTAACCCCAAACTCGGGAGGACTTGTTCATAACCATGGAGGTCATAACCACAGCGGAGGAGGTTCGCATAACCACAATGGTTCTAAGAATGGAAATGGGAACAGAACAAACAACAATCAGAACCGCCCCAATCCAGCCACCCCCGCCAAAAGAGATCTAAGTCACATTACTTGCTATAAGTGCGGGAAGACTGAACACTATGCCACGGAGTGCCCTGAAGGGAAGAATGGAAACGGAAATGGGAGCGCTGGGAAGAAGCCCAATCCATTCAACAAAGGAAAAGTGAACCACGTTAACGTGGAGGAGGTTGAAGAGCAGCCTGACGCGGTTATAGGTAAGTTTTGGTTAAGTCATTTACCGCCCTTGTTCTTTTCGATACTGGTGCATCACATTCATACATATCAAGGGGATTCGTGGATAAGTTTAGATTACCACACCAAACCCTCAGGACCCCTCTGTTAGTGAGTTCACCTGGAGCAGAATATATGGCTAGTCGATGGTGCGACCAGATACCCCTAACCATTGGTAGCCATGTTTTTCCGTCCGACCTAATAATCACAGAGTCACAAGGATTGGATGTGATATTAGGCATGGACTGGATGTCAAAGTATGGAGGAAGCATTGACTGTGCTAGTAAGTCGATTTATCTCACCACCCCGGAGGGAAAAAGAATGAAGTATGTATCTAGGCATGTGCCTAGGAGGAGCCAAGTAAATACCCTCACGGGAGTTGTTCAGGAGGAAGTACCTGTAGTGAAGGATTACCCGGATGTTTTCCCTGAGGAGTTACCAGGCATGCCACCAGATCGAGACATCGAGTTTTTGATAGAGCTATTGCCAGGTACAGGGCCAATATCAAAGAGACCCTATCGGATGCCCGCGAATGATTTGGAGGAGATTAAGAAACAGATCAAGGAGTTATTGGAGAAATGTTACATTCGACGGAGTTCATCACCATGGGGAGCCCCAGTGCTTTTGGTTGCGAAGAAGGATAAGTCTCTAAGAATGGTTGTTGATTATCGCTACGTTAAATGAGGGGACGATCAAGAACAAATACCCACTACTGATGATCAATGATTTGTTTGACCAACTGCAAGGAGCTAAGGTGTTTTCGAAGATCGATCTGCGATCAGGATACCACCAGTTGAAGATTCTAGAGAAGGATATACCAAAGACAGCATTCACCATGCGGTATGGGTTGTATGAATATACGGTCATGCCATTTGGACTGACTAACGCCCCTTCCTAATTCATGAGCATGATGAACAAGGTGTTCATGGAATATTTGGACAAGTTTGTTGTGGTGTTTATTGATATAATGGTATACTCGAAGAATGAAGAGGAGCACAAGGAGCATTTGCGTTTAGTTCTCGAGAAACTCAGGGAACATCAGTTGTATGCCAAGTTCAGCAAATGCGAAGTTTTGGTTGAAGGAAGTCGGATTCCTTGGACATGTTATATCGTGAGAAGGCATAGCGATGAGACCCCACCAAGGCTCAATCGGGTCCTTTGAATGGTTGGCACCCACTTGATTAGCGAGATCCATGATTTTCTTGGACTCGCTGGATACTATCGGAGATTCATTGAGAATTTTTCCAAGATTGCGAAGCCAATGATGGAGTTATTGAAGAGATACTGAATTTAAATGGACGGAAGATTGCGAGGCAAGTTTTCAGGAGTTAAAGAAATGTTTGACTACAACCCCTGTGCTGACACTGCTAGATATACGCAAGGATTTCCAAGTGTATTGCGACGCCTCTCGCTTAGGACTTGGAAGTGTGCTTATGCAGGACGGAAGATTTGTTTCGTATGCCTCACGACAACTCAAACCGCACGAATTGAATTATGCCACGCATGATTTGGAGCTAGTAGCCGTAGCGCATGCGTTGAAGACTTGGAGATATTACCTTATTGGAAACCATTGTGATGTGTACACGGATCATAAGAGTTTGAAGTACATCTTCACACAAAAGGAGCTGAACCTTAGGCAGAGGAGATGGTTGGAGCTTATAAAGGATTATGACATGAAGCTGCACTATCATCCCGGCAAGGCCAATGTCGTAGCACACGCTTTGAGTCGGAGAGTTATGCTAATACTCTAGTGGGTACAGGATTACCAAAGGAGTTAGCAGAGGATCTCAGGGAACTTCGATTGGAGATTGTTCCTAGAGGTTTTGTTGCAACAATGGAGGTTCAGTCTACATTGTTAGGAAGGATTCAGAGGCTCAGAAGGATGACAAGGAGATTGCCGAGATAAAAGAGAGAATGAGCAAAGGAAAGGCCAAAGGTTTTCGTGAGGATGAGCATGATAGCTTATGGTTTTAGGACCGAGTTTATGTGCCCAATAACATAGAGATCAGGAAGTTAATACTTCAGGAGGCTCATGACTCACCATACTCGATACACCCGGAAACACCAAGATGTATTTGGATTTGAAGGAGCGTTTACGTGGACTAGTATGAAGAAGGATATTGCTGAGTATGTAGCCGTATGTGATGTATGTCAGAGAGTGAAGGCAGAGCATCAAAAGCCAGCAGGATTGTTACAGCCTATGCCGATATCCGAATGGAAGTGGGATAAACTTGGCATGGATTTTATCACCGGATTGCCCAGGACCAAATCAGGATATGATTCTATATGGGAAGTAGTTGATCGCTTGACCAAAGTGGCTCACTTTATCCCAGTGAAAACGACTTATACAAGTGTGAAGTTGGCCAAGATATATATGACCAGGATTGTATGTCTGCATGGAGTTCCGAGGACCATCGTATCAGATAGAGGAACACAGTTTACCTCAAAGTTTTGGCATCACCGCACTGCACTTTGGGAACGCTGATTGGAGTTCAAGATAAAGATTTCACCCGCAGACGGATGGGCAAACCGAGAGAGTCAACCAGATTCTGGAGGACATGTTGAGGGCATGTACGCTAGATTATGGATCTAGTTGGGATGACAATTTGCCTTACGCAGAGTTCTCATACAATAATAGTTACCAAGCCAGTTTGAAGATGGCACCGTTCGAAGCCCTGTATGGATGAAGGTGCAGAACACCGTTGATGTGGGATGAAGTTGGAGACCGACAGTTGTTTGGACCAGACTTGATCAAGGAGTCTGAAGAGAAAGTTAAGTTAATCCGAGATAGACTGAAGGTAGCTCAGTCCAGGCAGAAGAGTTATGCAGATTCGAAACGCAAGGAGGTAACCTATGAAATCGGAGACAGAGCATATCTGCGAGTATCACCCTTGCGAGGAGTGAAACGTTTTGGAGTTAAGGGAAAGTTAGCCCCGAGATTTGTAGGACCGTATCGTGTTTTGGAACGTATGGGAGAAGTTTCCTACAAGTTGGAGTTACCTGAAGGACTATCAGGAGTTCATGATGTGTTTCACGTTTCACAGTTGAAGAAGTGTCATGCTGAGATGGCCGATATACCGTTAAGAGATACAAGACTTTGGAGGCGATTCTGGATGTTGATTTGACTTATGAGGAGAAGCCACCAGATTCTTGAGTTTTCCAGTCGAGTCACCCGCAGCAAGGTTATCAAGTTTTGCAGAGTTCAGTGAAGTCACCATACCGAGGATGAAGCCACTTGGGAACGAGAGGATGATCTTCGCAAAGACCACCCACACCTATTTTCTAGCCAACCCGAATCTCGAGGGCGAGATTCATCTTAAGGGGGGTAAGTTTGTAACATCCCAAATTTTCAATTTGAAATGTTATACATAGATCATTCATGCATATCATATTTTATTGCATTTCGTTTCACGATCCCCGAAATCCTAAGCAACTCAAGGACCCTCGGAGAGAGTTGGGGATTTCCCGGTTTTCATATTTGAATTTTTATCAAATATTGAAACGAGGATCATTGATTTTAATTATTTTTCTCTCTAAAAATATTTGATATTAAAATATATGAGAGGAGATAATATACTTCTCCAAAATAATTGAAATATTGGAGGAAAAATATTAAAACCAAATATTTGATTTTATTTGGATTTTATCGCAATTTTATTTGCATTAGAAAAATTGCACGTTTTTCAAAATTGCATTTTAGGGCCAAGAAAATGTTCATCTCGTTCTAAATATTTTATTTAGACGGCGAAAATTTGTTTTGGCATTTTTAGGTTTTTATTATATTTTCTAGGATTTATTTTTGGTTCGGAAGAATTGTTTAAAAAAAAGAAAAAAAATCAGCGCCCGACTGGGGCGAAGCCCTGCCGAGCCGGCCCGCTTCCACGCCACGCTGCCTCCCTCCGGAGATCAAGCGCCACCGCCTCCTCCCTCGAGACGCGTCGCGCCGCCTCGAAAAAAGTCCGGTGGGACTCGCTTTCGCCGCCTTGCCCTCCTCCAAGCCGCCTCCTTAAATACCCCAACCCGCCGCCACCACCACCCAACCCCGCCACCGCAGCCCGCCTCACCGTAGCGCCGCCCGTCGCCTTGTCGCTTGTTGCCAGTTTGTAGACTCCACGCCGGCCGCCGTCGCCCTTGCCGCAGCCCACCGCCGCAGCCTCGCCCATTGGAGGTAACACCGCCGCTTGTCACGCCATTTTTAAGAAACCGATTCGGTTTTTCTTTAGAAACCCTAGTTCATTTTTTTAGATCGGTTCACGGTTTTCTTGGTTTAGCTATCGAAGCAGACGTTCGTCATGCGTGACGCTCGCTTTTAACGAACGGTTTTCGCTCGATAGTTACACACAACGAACGTTCGTCCGTTAGCATGTTCGTCAGTTTTCTTTTTCTCGGATTTTCCCGCGATTATTTTCGATTGCGATTTCTGATCCGATTTTCGTTTTAGTTTATCTTTTCGCTCGTTTATCGGAATCAGGCGATTCAAGCGCCTATATCTTCGTCTCGAAACCCTCTTTCTGTTTAATCTACTTGAACAAGATTTTGGTACTGTAAAATTTGACTTTAGCTCAGATTAGTAAACGGATCTTGTTTCTTTCACTGTTTGAGTTTCGTTGCTTCCTTTGGTTTTATTCTCTTCGCAAACCGGAGTTCTTAAGTTGAACTTTCTGGTCAATTCTTCTTATTCGAGTTTTGCCCATGCATCTTTGCTTGATTGCTTATGTATGCTATTGTTTGTTTGTGATAGAATTTCCGGAGTGCGAAGCGTGCTATTACGAGTCCCTAGGTTTCGCGGATCGTTAGCAAGGCAAGTAACACATTGATCATACTCTTTCCATACCCAGTTTTCATGCATTAGTTTCAATCCTCAAACATTGCATGATTAGGATGTCATTAACATGTGGGTTGGGAAGTAGTTGATGAGGTAGAACCTATTGCCCTGTTATATTCAAACCCTTGGGAGTTACTTCCACGTATTGCTTATATTGCTATGCTATGCTCGTAGACGTGGTTTGGGTGAGTGAAATCCATGATGATGTGAGATTGTTAATTAATGGTTCAACTTAAGGTGGTAACTTAAATACACATACTGGGTGGATTGAGGCACCTAGAGAATCCGATGTTACTGTATTTTTGGAAATCCGGGGTTCCGTGGTGATTTTCCTATGGACCGCCACCAGGCTCAAAGGAACTGAGATATTTTCATGCTAGAAACTTCCATGTGCAGCCACAAGCTATTATGGGCTCTAGCATAGTTGAGTAAGTTACGTGAAGCTCTTGAAGAGGTGGATCAACAGGTAGAGGGTTGTAGGTTTGGTATGGTCTGCCCGGAGTAGAGAGTTAATGTTTCTGAAAGACTGTGTCTCGGTCATCCGTTTCTCAAACATCATGAAGTGCGAGAAATCCAACGGAGGCGATCGAGTCTTGTGGGGAAAAGTGCGCAAACCTCTGCAGAGTGTACAATCTAATCATGGTTAGCCGTGTCCCCGGTTATGGACAATCTTGAGTATCTAGTACTTGGAGTATCCTAAGTATCTCATCACTCTAAATTAATATTGTTGGGCTGATAACTACTTTAATTGGGATTGAGTTGCAGAACCTTCTCAATGATGTTTCAACTACCATGATAGTTAAATTAAAATCTATTCCTTTGTTGTAGGAAAAATTGGCTTTTTCGCAAAAAACTATAACCATAGAGCTTTCCACCACCACATAGGCATGTAGTGATAGCATTATTATGTTCTTGCTCTCATGTGTTATATTGCCAAGATATTCCATGTGCTGGCCCGTTTCGAGCTGCAACGTGTTACATTGCAGACTTTTCAAACGAGGAGTAAGGTTCGTTAGGTCGTTGCCATGCAGCTCAGCTATGCCGTTGGAGTTGATGGACTCACTTTATCTTCCAAGCCTTCCGCGGTTATCGTATTAGATGGCCTTAAGCCATATTTATTGTAATAAGTTCTCTTTTGAGACATTCGATGTAATAAGTGTGTCAGCATTACCGATCCAGGGATGACACAGAAGCACAGAGACTTGACCGTTTGAGGTCGGTTCGCTACAATCCCCAAGCTTAGTTCCTACTCGTCCTCGAGTAGGTAAATGATAAAACAGATTTTTTGATGTGGAATGCTACCTAACATAATTTTTCAATGTAATTCTCTTTATTGTGGCATGAATGTTTAGATCCAAAATATTCTAGACAAAGTTTCAATATTAACATAAAAATAGTAATACTTCAAGCATGCTAACCAAGCAATTATGTCTTATCAAAATAACATAGCCAAAGAAAGCTTATCCCTACAAAATCATATAGTTTGGCCATGCTTCATTTTCGTCACACAAAATGCTCCCATCATGCACAACCCCGATGACAAGCCGAGCAATTGGTTCATACTTTTTAACGCGCTTAAGTTTTTCAACCCTTACGGAATACATGAGCGCAAGCCATGGATATAGCACTATAGGTGGAATAGCATATGATGATGGGGGTTATGTGAGAAGACAAAAAAAGGAGAAAGTCTCACATTGACGCGGCTAATCAACGAGCTATGGATATGCCCATCAATTGATGTCAATACGAGCAGTAGGGATTGCCATGCAACAGATGCACTAGAGCTATAAATATATGAAATCTCATCAAAAGAAACTAAGTGGGTGTGCATCCAACTTGCTTGCTCACAAAGACCTAGGGCATTTTGAGGAAGCCCATCATTGGAATATACAATCCAAGTTCTATAATGAAAAATTCCCATTAGTATATGAAAGTGACAAAATAAGAAACTCTCTATCATGAAGATCATGGTGCTATTTTGAAGCACAAGTGTGGAAAAAGGATAGTAACATTGTCCCTTCTCTCTTTTTCTCTCATTCTTTTCTTTTTTTTGTTTGGGCTTCTTTGGCCTCTTTTTTTTTTATTTTTTTCCTCTGGAGTCTCATCCCGACTTGTGGGGGAATCATAGTCTCCATTATCCTTTCCTCACATGGGACAATGCTCTAATAATGATGATCATCACACTTTTATTTACTCATAACTCAGTATTACAACTCGATACTAGAACAAAAATATGACTTTATGTGAATGCCTCTGGCGGTGTACCGGGATATGCGATGAATCAAGAGCGACATGTATGAAAGAATTATGAAAGTGGCTTTGCCACAAATACAATGCCAACTACATGATCATGCAAATCAATATGACAATGATGGAGCGTGTCATAATAAACGGAACAGTGGAAAGTTGCACGGCAATATATCTCGGAATGGCTATGGAAATGCCATAATAGGTAGGTATGGTGGCTGTTTTGAGGAAGATATAAGGAGGCTTATTTGTGATAGAGTGTATCGTATCACGGGGTTTGGATGCACCGACGAAGTTTGCACCAACTCTCGAGGTGAGAAAGGGCAATGCACGGTACCGTAGAGGCTAGCAAATTGCGAAAAGGTAAGAGCGCGTATAATCCATGGACTCACATTAGTCATAAAGAACTCATATACTTATTGCAAAAGTTTATTAGCCCTCAAAGCAAAGTACTACTACGCATGCCCCTAGTGGGATATATTGGTAGGAAAAGACCATCGCTCGTCCCGACCGCCACTCATAAGGAAAGCAATCAAAGAACACCCCAGGCTTCAAATTTCTCACACAACGTTTACCATACGTGCATGCTACCGGACATGCAGTCCTCAACACAAGTATTTCTCAACTCCACAATTACCCAACTAGCATGAATCTAACATTACCACCTTTATATCTCAAAACAACTATCAAGTATCATAGTATTCAATGCACTATATATGAAAGTTTTTATTATACCCATCTTGGATGCCTATCATATTAGGACTAATTTTATAGCCCAAGCAAATTACCATGCTGTTCTAAAAGACTCTCAAAATAAGATAAGTGAATCATGAGAGATAAATAATTTCTATAAAATAAAACCACCACCGTGCTCTAAAAAAAATATAAGTGAAGCACTAGAGCAAAATTATGTAGCTCAAAAGATATAAGTGAAGCACATAGAGTATTCTAATAAATTCTGATTCATGTGTGTCTCTCCAAAAAGGTGTGTACAGCAAGGATGATTGTGGTAAACTTAAAAGCAAAGACTCAAATCATACAAGACGCTCCAAGCAAAACACATATCATGTGGTGAATAAAAATATAGCCTCAAGTAAAGTTACCGATAGACGAAGACGAAAGAGGGGATGCCTTCCGGGGCATCCCCAAGCTTAGGCTTTTGGTTGTTGTCGGTGTCAAAACCGGCGGATCTCAGGTAGGGGGTCCCGAACTGCAAGGCGTCTAGGGCGGATGGTAACAGGAGACAAGGGACACGATGTTTTTACCGAGGTTCGGGTCCTCTCGATGGAGGTAAAACCCTACTCCTGCTTTATTAGTATTGATGATATGGGTAGTACAAGAGTAGATCTACCACGAGATCAAGGAGGCTAAACCCTAGAAGCTAGCCTGTGGTATGATTGTTGTTCTATCCTATGGACTAAAACCCTCCGGTTTATATAGACACGGGAGAGAGCTAGGGTTACACCGCAGTGTTACAATGGTAGGAGATCTACATATCCAGACGCCAAGCTTGCCTTCCACGCCAAGGAAAGTCCTTCCTAGGACAGGGACGAAGTCTTCAATCTTGTATCTTCATAGTCCAAGAGTCCGGCCGAAGGTATAGTCCGCTATCCGGACACCCCTAATCCAGACTCCCTCGGTAGCCCCGAACCGAGCTTCAATGACGAGCGAGTCCGGGCGCATTGTCTTGTCTTCGGCATTGCAAGGCGGGTTCCTCCTCCAAGTACTTCATAGAAGATTTTGAACACAAGGATAGTGTCCGGCTCTGCAAAATAAGTTCCACATATTGCCATAGAGAGAATAGTATTTACACAAATCTAGTCTGCTGACGTATTCCGCAGCGTGACATCACACCACAACCAAGCCTTTATTCGAATCGTTTATTGTCCCACCTCGGTAGCGTTTAGCGAGGTGGTTTCCTTAACGCGTCTTGTCGAAGCGGAGATTGTGTCCCCTTTATTTACTGATTCTCATCAATAGGGACGTGGGTAACCCGATGCGTGCCCGGTGGTATGTTTTCTCGATCAAAGGCGAGTCCCAAACGGTTACGGGGAGGGCCCTTGGTATTCAACCTCTTATAAAGAGACCAGGGCCTTACTCCTTTCTTTCAATCTCAAACGAGTTCGCCCTTCGCCTCGAGTTCCAACACCCAAGGCTCCAGATTTCAGGCGCTTCGGACCTCCGACAATGTCTGGTTCCGACCTTCGAGGCCGATGGATGTCCTCCTCCATCACGGAGGAGGACGTGCTAAAGTTGAGAGAGGCCAGGTTCTTGACCGGCGAAATCTCGCATAGGCTGCCTGCTCAAGGGCAGGTCATTCCCACTCCCAAGCCTGGTGAGAGCGTCGTGTTCAGGTCTCACTTCCTTCGGGGGCTAGGCTTCCCGACGGATCCCTTCGTGAGGGGGCTCATGTTTTATTATGGGCTGGAATTTCACGACTTAGCCCCGGAGTCCATCCTCCATATTTCTTCATTCATCGTCGTGTGTGAAGCCTTCCTCCGTATTATTCCTCACTTCGGACTATGGCTCAAGACCTTCAAAGTAGAGCCGAAGATGATCGAGGGACGGCACGTGGAGTGCGGAGGCGCTGTTATAAGCAAGAATGCTGATGCTCCATGGCCCGAGGGCTCTTTTCAAGAGGAGTCCAGCTCATGGCAACGAGAGTGCTTTTATATCACCGCTCCCAGGGGCACCAAGTGGGTAGCGCCACCTGCCTTCCGCTCGGGTCCCCCACCGCAACTAGCGTCATGGGTCAATAAAGGACCAGACTAGGGACCGTCTAAGGACGTGCCTTTGTTGCAGGGCCGCATTCGAGATCTCCTAGAAAGAGACATCAGTCTGGTCGTGGTGACACAGATTATGCTGATTCGCCGAGTTTTGCCTTGCAAACGTCGCCCCCTCCGCCTGTGGGAGTTCAATCCTGAGGGACCACGAGCTCTCCAACATTTCATGGGCGCGACACCCGCGGAGATGTACAAACTGTTCTTTGGATCGCAAGCAATGTGTCCGGACTTGACCGAGGACGCAGGTCTGAGCTGCAACCGTCCGGATACTCAAGTAAGTAGCCTTGTGCCCGGACTCGCTATCCGTATATTTATTCATAAAATTGCCCTTAAAGGAGCTGTCCTTTAAACAGGAGTGGATAGCGAAAGCAAATCTAATCAGGTGTCCGGCCACCCTCCCCGAGACCATGCCGGATCCCGTGCTAGTCAGGATGTTGGAGGTTGTGCCTTCGGAGGAAAGCGAGGGAGGGGACAAGGAAACTACGGCCTCCTCGAAGGAGGCTGTTAGGAAGGGAGGAATCGAAAATTCCTCTCCTAAGGGGAAGAAGAGGACCGCCTCTGAAGACCCGAGATCACGGCCTCAAAGCGGGGGAAGAAATCTTCGTCAGAGGGTCCTGCGCCGGGGGGTACTTCGGCCGAATTATGCCCTCAAGGGGATCAGCCCTCCACCGAGCCGTAAGTAGAGAGGAGTTATCTTTTTAAGAAATGAGAGGAATCCTTGCTTTATATCTGAGAAAGGTAACCGAAAATTTACCTTGCAGCTCGGACCTCAGCCCTTCTCAGCAGAGCTCGTCTTCGGGGGATCTTCTTCCGGAGATGATGGAGAGCGGAACGCCTCCCCCTGCCGTATCGCCTTGCAAGGCGGGCGACCCTGAGGTATCGTCGCGGAGGGTTTCTCCGAATTCGGCAAGGCCGGAAGGTAGTCGTATGGCCCCCTAAAGCCCTCCGCGTCCGGCCTTGAAGGGGCCATCAGACGAGTCCGACACCGTCCGGTGCGCGGTCGGAGGAGCTGAAGGATCTGCTAGGGCGAGCATCTATCTCAGAGGAGCACCGTGCATTGATGGGCACGATGATTGAAAGGATTTCATCCGCGGAGAGCGGGTTGCATGAGGCCGTCAGGAGTTTACTGACAGGTTTTGAGGTACGCGAAATAATGTACCCTTTTTGACAGTTGCGCATAAATAAGATGCGCCCTGTGTAGATAGTAGCCCCTGAGACTCTGTGCGTTGTCAAAAGTGACGGCGCGCAGAGGATCATAATCCCAGGTCTAATGTGCCGCCCTCATAAGTAGGTGGCGAAAGTCCCGGTAGCCAGGATCGATGAATTTTGCCGAGCTAAAGCGGCAACTTGACGTGGCGAATGCCGACATCGCGCTTGTCAACAAGCGGCTTGACGAGGCACAAGGTATGTAATTCCTCCGGTGGCACCTGGTAAGAGGAGCTTGATGCGTGATCTTACAATGTGTGCGCTTGATGCGAGATGGTGCCGCTGCCATGGAGAATCTTGAGCGGAACTTGCCCGAGTCAAGGAGCAAGCCAGGAAAAGTGATGCGGCTGCCGGAAAGGCAATTGAAGAGCTAAAGCGAGCAGGCTGCTCCTTTGCCCGAAGCAAGAAGGAAATGGCCGAGATGGCCGTGAAGTGAAGAGCTGGCGACCGTTGCAAGCTTCTTGAAAAAGAAGATCGGGCGAAGCAGACGAACACAGGAGAAGGCCGCTGCGGATGCCAAGGATGCTTGCTCTGCGATGAGAGCTATGAAGGAGGAGCTACGTCGGAGCCGGAGAGATCGCGGTACGTAAAGCCCTTTATGCTGCAGAGGAAGTTACTGTGATCCTAAACATGCTCCGTTAGACCGGATGTGGAGTACGCGGACACCTATCTGGATTTGGCGGAAAGTGCAGATGCGGCCGAACACTTCCGTGATCAAGAAGATCGCGAAGTGGAAAAGCTCTTCTGATCGCGATTCCACAATCCGGGCGTCCACCGCCATTAGCCGATCGTTTGGCGAATGGGCCGAGCTAAATAGGTTGTCCGGACTCGCCATGAAGTATGTCATGAGCCATCTGTGGCGGAGAGGCCGTGAGCCGAAAAGTTATTTCAACTTGGTGCAGCAGTTCCTTGGTGCGGTGCCGCATATCAATGCGATGAAGAGGTCAGCGTGCATAGAGGGTGCGCGGATGGCTCTTGCCCATGTCAAGACATACTGGGCGGAGATGGAGGCCACCGCTGTTGCATCCCAAGACTCGGACAGAAGCCGAGTACCTGCCGAGCACTATTTTCAGTAAGTTCTGCAAGGCGCTCGTTTAATAGAGACGCAGTGCTCGAAGGATACTATGTTCGAATAGCATATGTAATTGTAAAACAATGTTTTAATAAATTGTAGAAGCTTTTTATACTTGTGCCTGCAAGTATTATAATACCTCCTATGCGGCCGTTTAAGATATATGTATATATAATCTGAAAGATGGCGATGCGTCAAACCCCACGCACATAATGCGGGGTGTTCGCATGAAGCGCATTTTCACACTTGATCCAACGTCTTGTCCTACAAAGGAGGTTATAGCACAAATAACTAGGCAATCGGACTATGATGCTTTATCACTTTCACTTAGCCGTAGGAGTTTGTGATTGAGGCTACTTATATAGCCCACAGTGGCGCTGCGCTCGCTCGAACTTCGAGGCGGCGTATGTGCTGGCCGAAACGACCCTTCGTTAATGCGGAGGAATCCTAAAGATTCGTAAGTCATCGAGTGGTTGACCGGTCTCACGCTATATCATGATAGTCAGTTTTCGGCTTTCTCTCTTTGAGATGCTTTCGCTTTGGCGAACCGGGCACAATCGCAGATAGTTCTCACAGTGCCGCCTTAGCCGATAGAGCGGAACGTAAGGCAGCAAAACACAGGAGCCGGGCAAACCCAACATTTGACCAAAAAGATGATCCGGAGCTGATGCATATAAGGCCAAACTCGCGACGCCAAACACTCCCTAAGGTATTCGGTCTTTGTGAGGGCGGGCGGAGCTACGCCCTTGGTAATAAGCCCCTAGTTTCTAGGTACGCGCAAAATTCTGACGTGGCCACATGCCAAAACGCCAGCCTCCTCCTCGGTTATGCCAGAAAACCAGGGGATGTGTATCAACAAGAGACAGTAAAAAGGTTTACGTAGGGTCTTAATCTGAAAAGAATCCTTGCACGGGTCCCTGCTTGCGTCTGCGCACTGCGCTGTGTCTCCGTTATGCCGTATCACGGGAAGGCGTATACCGATGTTCATCTGTAAAAGAGAGGAACTTAGTTGAAAAAGGTCGTGCGAAAACATATGTTATACTTAAATAAACAAAGTATGATTCGATAATCGGTAAACTTGAGCTTTATTATCTCTTATTTTGTATGCGCGGAGCCCCTAGTACAGGGGTATACGGCTATGAAGCCTTTGTCCATTGTATTTTTTTTATGTCGGACTCGTCTAACCGTGTCCGTTGTCTTGACGACCCGTTTAGGTGCTTTGGCTGGTGAAGCTGCTTTATTGTGGGGCTGTCAAGGCAGCCGCACAGTCTTCCGTGCGGGAGTAACACTCAATGTTTTCCCTTTAATGAGATGATGCCTCTTGGACCGGGCATCTTGAGCGTAAGAGATGCATAATGCGGTATTGCGTTAAAGCGGGCGAAAGCTTCGCGTCCCAGCAGTGCTTGATAGCTACTTGAGAATGGGGCGATGTGGAAAGTCAGCTTTTCGCGACGGAAGTTATCGGGGGAGCCGAACATGACTTCTAGCCGGAGAGAACCCATGCAATGGGCATCCGGGCCTGGCGCTACCCCTTGAAAGGAGGTTTTGCTATGGCGAATTTTTGTTGGGTCTATCCCCATGTTGCGGATTGTGTCCTGGTATAACAGGTTTAGACCACTGCCGCCGTCCATCAGGACATTTGTAACGTGGAGTCCGTCGATTATCGGATCTAGCATCAAGGCAGTCCGGCCTGCGTTCCGGATACTTCCATAGTAATCCCGATGGTCGAAGGTGATCGGTTTTAACAACCAGTGGCGAGACTCCTTTGGGATAGGCTGTATGGCGTGTATCTCTATAGGCGCCACTCTGTTTTTCCCTTTTGTCACGTGAAGTAAGTTTACCGAATTGACTTCTTGTGGGAAATTCTTTTGTTTCGATTGCTTTCTGCGCTTGTGGGGTTCGTCGTCCTCACTTGGTGTGTCGAGCCCCTTGTGTTCGTCGTTGAGTTTGCCAGATTGCTTGAAGACCCAACAATCTCTGTGGGTGTGGTTTGCAGGCCTCCCGGGGGTACTGTGGATTTGACATATCTTGTCCAAGATTTTGTTTAGGCTAGATAGCTCGTCCCTATTGTCCTTAAGGGACAGCTTTTTAAATCTTCTTGAGAGCTTTTGAATCCGGCGTTGACTCTTTGCGTACTCTTCGGGCTGCTTCCCTTATTCCGACGCTTGATCCTTGTTGCGTCGCGGTTTCCCATTTCCATCTCGACTTGGATGTACTTGGGTCGCTGGTCTTTGCATCTTGCCAACCAGTTGTCCTCTCCAGCATAAGCGGGTCATGAGGCTTGTTAATGCGGCCATTGTTCTTGGCTTTTCTTGGCGAGGTGTCGAGGCGAGCCATTAAATCTCGAACTCTTTGTGTTTGAAAAGCTGCTAAAGCTTGGCGTCCAGGACAATCGACTATCTCCCGGTTCTTTTTAGTAAGAAATCTGTTCCGAATTTTTTTGGGCTGACTCTCCGGGCTGTTGAGTTATATGACTTAGATCGTGTGCATTCGGAGGGCGGACATAGGTCCCTTGAAAATTTGCCCGAAAAGCATCCTCGAGCTCTTTCCAACTTCCAATGGTGTTTTTGGGAAGGCCTTTGAGCCAATGCCGGGCTGGCCCCTTAAGCTTGAGGGGTAAGTATTTTATGGCGTGGAGGTCATCTCCTCTGGGCATGTGTATGTGGATGATATAATCCTCAATCCAGACCCCAGGGTCTGTTGTTCCGTCGTATGCCTCTATGTTTACGGGCTTGAATCATTTGAAATTCATGGTCCGACACCTCATCGGTGAAACATAAAGGGTGTCACGGCACCCCTATGTTGGGTGTGCCATGATGTTCGGATATTTGTTGTGTTGCATTGCTTACTAGAGCTTGCTTTCTTGGCCCGTAGATAGATCTGGCTGGGCCATCCTTTTTATGCGAATCCTTGAGTGGGTCACGTGCCGGTTTGTGTGCGGCGCCGCTTGCTTCTCTATGCTGGCCATGGGGTCGCCTATCTGACCGGGTGGCTTTCTTATTTTTTGATTGTGGGGGCTCTAAGGCCTCCTCGTCAAATTCAGGCAGTAGCTTTCGCTTTGGATAACTTTTTGTGCGGTGACTGCCGCCATATTTGTCTGCGGTGTTGAGTACTTTGCTCCATCTGATTCTGAGTGCATCTTCCGCAGTTTTGAGCTTCCGCTTCTACTTTTTCAGGCTACGCGCAGTGGCGATGAGCCTTTTGTGGAGGTTCTTCTGCTCTATGAGCTTATCCGGCGTAAGGTCTTCCGGACTGTTGTTTTCGCCGGGGACGGGTTGTTCGGTTTGTTTATCCAAGTTGCCCTGTTCGGACGGTTGCTCGGAGGCATTTTCATCGTCCGCCGGCTCGTCCTGCTCTGTGGCTGGGTCAGTATGGCTGCTGTCTTTGTCGGCGGGGGTTTGGAGCGGCGCTTACGTCGCTGCTTTGATTGCTTTTCGGTGAAACGATCCCTCGTTGCATCCCCTGTGTTCCTCGTTGTCGCTTCCTTTAGGTGTGTCCACCATGTATACATCATGAGAAGAGGTGGCTGTCTAGTGCCCTATAGGCGTTGGTTCATGTTCGTCTCCTACATCGTCGTCCATACCGTCGATGTCTTCGGAGTCAAAGTCGAGCACGTCGTTTAAATTATCGACAGTGGCTACGAAGTGCGTGGTGGGTGGGCGTCGAATTTCTTCGTCGTCTGTATCCCAACCTTGCTGACCATAGTCCGGCCAGGACTCTCCTGATAAAGAGAGAGACTTTAGTGAATTCAGAATATCGCCGAAGGCGAGTCTTTGAAAGATGTCATGGCGATGAACTCCATGATCGGCGCCCAATCGGATTCGATTGGTAGAGGCGCGGAGGGCTCGGAGTTCGGAGAGGAGTCTGGCTCCTTGGAGTCACGGTCTTATGATGGATAGGGCTGGTGTTCGCTCGATCGCCCGTCGAGATCGCAGCCCCGAGGCGGTGTCCAACCACCCGTCCTCGATCGGTAGCAGATTGGCTCTGAACTAAGGGTGAGCTGATCACGGTGACCTCGAGCCTTTGTTTGGCGTGAGCTAGATCATGCCTATCGTGGCAGTCTGGTAGCGCTCATGGCTCGAATCCGTCGAAGATCAAGTCTCCCAGATGTCGGCCCGTGTAGTTCAGACTTCCGTCTGACACGATGGCCGCGTAGCTTCGATCTGCTCTAGATATTAGCGAATTGGCTGTTTAATTGCAAAGGCGGCCGAATATGAAGATCTGTCCGGGGAGAAATGTCTCACCCTGGACCACGTCGTTGTTGATGATCGGAGGAGCCATCGGGCCTAAAAGTGACGACACAGAGGAACTCTCAATGAAAGCACCAATGTCGTTGTCAAACGGCGGATCTCGGGTAGGGGTCCCGGCGTGCGTCTAGGCGGATGGTAATAGGAGACAAGGGACACGATGTTTTTACCCAGGTTCGGGCCCTCTCGATGGAGGTAAAACCCTACTCCTACTTGATTAGTATTGATGATATGGGTACTACAAGAGTAGATCTACCACGAGATCAAGGAGGCTAAACACTAGAAGCTAGCCTATGGTATGATTGTTGTTCTATCCTACGGACTAAAACCCTCCGGTTTATATAGACACCGGAGAGGGCTAGGGTTACACAAGTGGTCGGTTACAATGGTAGGAGATCTACATATCCGTATCACCAAGCTTGCCTTCCACGCCAAGGAAAGTCCCTTCCAGACACGGGACGAAGTCTTCAATCTTGTATCTTCATAGTCCAAGAGTCCGGCCGAAGGTATAGTCCGGCTATCCGGACACCCCCTAATCCAGGACTCCCTCAGTTGTCCTTGAATTTTACCTTGGGGTGCCTTGGGAATCCCCAAGCTTAGGCTCTTGCCACTCCTTATTCCATAATCCATCAAATCTTTACCCAAAAACTTGAAAACTTCACAACACAAAACTCAACAGAAAATCTCATGAGCTCCGTTAGTATAAGAAAACAAACCACCACCTTAAGGTACTGTAATGAACTCATTCTTTGTTTATATTGGTGTTAAACCTACTGTATTCTAACTTCTCTATGGTTCATACCCCCCGATACTAGCCATAGATTCATCAAAATAAGCAAACAACACACGAAAAACAGAATCTGTCAAAAACAGAACAGTCTGTAGCAATCTGTATCAAACGTATACTTCTGTAACTCCAACAATTCTGAAATAAATTGTTGGACGTGAGGAATTTATCTATTAATCATCTGCAAAAATAATAATCCTAAAAGCACTCTCCAGTAAAAAATGGCAGCTAATCTCGTGAGCGCTAAAGTTTCTGTTTTTTACAGCAACATCACAAAGACTTCACCCAAGTCTTCTACTTGGCACAAACACTAATTAAAACATAAAACCACATCTAAAAAGAGGCAAGATGAATTATTTATTACTAAACAGAAACAAAAAGCAAGGAACAAAAATAAAATTGGGTTGCCTCCCAACAAGCGCTATCGTTTAATGGCCCTAGCTAGGCATAAGAACAAGAATAGATCTAGGTATTGCCATAATAATGATAGGTAAAATCGCGAAAACTCATCTCATACTCCCTACGTTCAGCAGCAAGCTTTCTTTGTGGCAAGCAAAAATAAGCAAAAGGGCTAAATTTAATGGGACAAAAGTCCCCAAGATCAAGCTCGGGAGGTATTGGTTCCTCCCTTGGCCCCTCATATTGCACAACCAATTCATCATTGTAAGCATTCTTTTGGCAAAAAGTCATGAGCCTATTTTCAAGAGGAAATCCTAACCCATTATTCTGAATAGCAAAATTATCATTAAGTTTAGAGATTCTATCAACTAGAACATCGGTAGGAACCCTTTTCTAAGGTCTTCATTATAAGCAACATGATCTAAAGATCGTAACGCATTATGTCTTCTTGATAAAAAAGGATAGCTTCTATGGGAGGACGGCCAGCGTCCACCCTATAATGCGCAAAATTTTCATTAGCCTCTTTCATTATAAATCTAAACTCATGTGCTAAAAAGATAGTAGCCGCACGCTTAACAGAAGAATGCTCAATATTGGAAAATTCTACAAAAATCCTTTGTATGCAAGGATGCATGTGCATAAATTTTCTTTCAAGTTCAACTATGAGAAAAGATATAGCATCTGCAAGACTATTGTTTCTATGAAGAATAGACCCTCCCATAGCGGGCAAAGCACCGGCACAAGTAAAGAAATCTTGAATAACTCCTTTTCTAATAATATTACCGCTACCAATCCGAAACTTTTTAGTGTGAAGAATAGTAGATTCTTCATGTGGATTATTAAAAGCATCAAAGTTTCCCCCATTGTTACTATTATCTTTTTCAACGATAACCTCCCCAAATTCAGACATGATGGCAACAAACCGCACTAAGAACGAGTACACAAGAAGCAAGCGGAAGGAAGCGAACGAAAAAGGGAGAATAAAATGGCAAAGGTGAAGTGGGGGAGAGGAAAACAAGAGGCAAATGGCAAATAATGTAATGCGAGGGATAAGAGTTTGTGATGGATACTTGGTGTGTCTTGACTTGTCGTAGATCTCCCGCAACAACAGCCGTAAATCCTTCTTTCTACCTCTTGAGCATGCGTTGGTTTTCCCTTGAAGAGGAAAGGGTGATGCAGCAAAGTAGCATTAGTGTTTCCCTCAGTTTTTGAGAACCAACTTATCAATCCAGTAGGAGACTACACGCAAGTCGCCTAGTACCTGCACAAACAAATAAGAACCTTGCAACCAACACGATAAAGGGGTTGTCAATCCCTTCACGGCCACTTGCAAAAATGAGATATGATAAAGATAATAAGATAAATATTTTTGGTATTTTTGTGGTATAGATTGGAAAATAAAGATTGCAAAATAAATAGTAACCTAGAATTGTAGATTGGAAACTTATATGATGTAAAGGAGACCCGGGGGCCATAGGTTTCACTAGTGGCTTCTCTCAAGATAGCATGTATTACGGTGGGTGAACAAATTACTGCCGAGCAATTGATAGAAAAGCGCATAGTTATGATGATGTCTAAGGCAATGATCATGAATATAGGCATCACGTTAAGTGTCAAGTAGACCAAAGCGATTACGCATCTACTACTATTACTCCACGGATCGACCGCTATCCGGCATGCATCTAGAGTATTAAGTTCATAAGAAGCGGAGTGACGCGTTAGGCAAAGATGACATGATGTAGAGGGATAAACTCAAGCAATATGATATAAACCCCATCTTTTATCCTCGATGGCAACAATACAATCGTGCCTTGCTGCCCTACGATGTCACTTTGGAAAGGACACCACAAGATTGAACCACAAGCTAAACACTTCTCCCATTGCAAGAAAGATCAATCTAGTAGGCCAAACTAAACCAATAATTCGAAGAGACTTGCAAAGATATCAAATCATGCTTATAAGAATTCATAGAAGAACCAAATATTGTTCATAGATAATCTTGATCATAAACCCACAATTCATCGGATCTTGGGAAACACACCGCAAAAGAATATTACATCGAATAGGTCTCCAAGAACATCGAGGAGAACTTTGTATTGAGAACCAAAGAGAGAAGAAGCCATCTAGCTAATAACTATGGACCCGAAGGTCTGTGGTAAACTACTCACACATCATCGAGAGGCTATGGTGTTGATGTAGAAGCCCTCCGTGATCGAACCCCCTCCCGTGAGATCACGGAAAAGGCCCCAGATGGGATCTCACGGGTAGAGAAGGTTGCGGCGGTGGAAAAGTGGTTTCGTGCCTCTCCTGGATGTTCTTAGGGTACAAGGGTACATATAGGCGAAAGAAGTACGTCGGTGGAGCTACGAGGGGCCCATGTGGGTGGGGGCGCGCCCTCCTACCTTGTGGCCGTCTCGTTGCGTCTCTGACTTCCACTCCAAGTCTCCTGGATTGCGTTTGTTCTAAGAAAGATCCTCGCGAAGGTTTCATTCCGTTTGGATTCCGTTTGATATTCCTTTTTGCGTAAACACTTGAAGTAGGCAAAAAACAACAATCGGCATCGGGCCTTGGTTAATAGGTTAGTCCCAAAAATAATATAAAAGAGCATATTTGTAACACCCGAGGCCGATGCTCCAGATGCCTTCCATTTATTTCGTTTGTCGTTGTGTGTTTGAACTGTTTGTTGCCATGATCGCGATGAGTGCCATTGTCATATTTTGCTTCTTGCATCATGTTCATCATTTGGTTATATTGCACTGCCATGCCCATCTTTGTCATGTTGCATTTGTGCCTCTTGTCATTTTGCATTCTCATAATCATCATGTGCATTGTCATTTTCATGCATGCTACGTTGTTGCATGCTCCATGTATGATCACGCATCATCACCTCCTCCTTCCTTCTTCTTTCCTTCATTTTGGCAAGTGACCTTTCCCCCTCCTCCATAAATGTTCATTCTTTTCCTGATGCTAGTTCACCATGTCTAAACCCTCTCTGCCAATTTTCAGCTCTTTTGGACTTGATTTGGTTGGAATCAAAATTGCCTCAAGTTTGAATTTAGTTCAAACTTGCGATAATTTTCTTTCTCTAAAAATGCCCAAACCAATTATTTCAAATAGTGCATAACTCCAGCGTCGTGGGGATATCCTTATATCTCTCATAAACACCCTACTGTTATCCACTGTGCTTTTCTTTATTTATTTTTACGCACTTTGAGGAAAATGAAAAGAAAAGATCTGACGGCTTAAGAGCGGCCTACACAGGCCTCCTTCTACCAGCCGGCCCAGCAGTTGGACCCAAAGAGTGCAGCCCGGTGATCCAGCCCACCTCTCTCTCCTCCTCCATTTGGTAATTCCGACACGTCACCCTGGTCACCTTGCCTGACCCCATCTGCAGCGACCATTCCCTTCGCCTTTTTCTTCCTCCTCTCGCAACCTCCCCCTCACAGTAAAAACAGAGGAGGAGCACACATGGCCACCGAGGCAGCCAGCCGGGCCGCGCCTCGCCCCTATAAGAAGCCCAGCCTCGCTCCTAGGGTTTTCCCTTTCCTCTCCTCCTCCCGGCGCCCGCCCGCCGCAAAGGTAGGTCAAGCCATGCCTCCATAGCCGTCGCCTCCTTCCGCCCAGAGAGCTCCTGGAGCACTTCCATGGCTCTCTTGCAGCTATATCCCTCATCCATCGTCGTCTTCGCTCCGAGTCGACTCGCCGACGTCGTCCCGTTCGATTTCCAACAAGGCCAGGAGCCAGAAGGGCCACGACGTCGTCTTCCTCTACATCGTCTGCTTCCCCTGCTTCGTCTTCTTCATGGAGCCCAGTGGCGAAGCCACGCTATAGCTGGGCAGTCGAGCGACTACACAGCAATTTGGGACATCCAAAGCTACTACTATCTGCCTACCCCACCGCTAAAAAACAGATTCTGCAAACTGACTAAGGCAAGCCCATTTATTACCTGCTTTGCCTGTGATTTGGCTGGCCCATATAACAAAGGAAAGTACAAACATACGTCCTAATATAACTTCCCTAACCAGTCGATTCTCAAATCCCGTGATTACTCTTTCTACTACTACTCCTTTTTCACCTTGCCATGTAATCCCTAATGTCCAACGGGGCACAAGGCCGGCAGGTTGGTGCATGTTGCACAACAAGCGCCCACGCTGCCCGCCGCCCGGAATCACCACCGTGAGCACGGCGGCCTCCTCGGCCTGTCTCCGACTCTCTGCAGTGCAGTACGGTACCTCCAGTGATCGGAGGGTGCAGCAGGAATCTAGCACAAGGTCTTTTTTCTTCTGTTTGTACGCTACATCTTCTTCCTCTACCATTTTTTTCTCTTATTAAGAAATTAAGATAGTAAAGGCTTGTTTTGTCACTTGTTAGCTATTAATATTTGGTAATGACACCAATGATAAATGGATAAACGCAACCAGAAATATGTGTAAAATGAAGTACGGCCTTTCTATTCCTGTTTATTTTGTCCATAAAAATTTTCATTTAAAAAGCTTGACAACACAAGGTTTGGGTGCTGGCACCGCCACTGATGGAGCCGAGCTTCATCACGATCAGCGCGTCCTCGAGTCCTACCTGTCGCGTCTCCGGCCGACTCGTCTTGTCCTACGGGACCGAGGTGAGCAGCCGCGTCTCTCAGCCCCTTTTATTCGCCTCGTTCATCCTCTAGGTGTCGATCTGTTCACACGAAATCCCCAGCCACCGTTCTTCGCCATGGACACGCCGAACCCTCTGCTTCCACCGCTCTGCCGCGCGGCCACACCCTTGCATGTTGCTCCGCACCCCGCACGCACCTGAAGCCAGCAGCTCTCGCGCGCGACCGAAGCCTCGCTCCTCCGCCGCACCTCGCCATGGCCCCGAGCCAAGGAAACGCTTGAGCTCGAGGTATCTGCTTCCGCCTCACTCCGCATGCCGCGCACCACACCTCCACCTATTTCCGCACCCCCGCCATCGGCCTGTGGTCGCGACGGTCGCCGTCTTGCTTGCCGGCATCGTCACCCAGTTCCTCTGTGATCCACGAAGAAGAAGGCCTGGCCTTCGCTTCGGTTCAACTACAGTCACGCCCTTGTTTTGCACAAATAAGAAGCAGCAGCGCACTGGTCTGCCCTCTGCTCCTCTATACAGGAGGTCGTGGGATCAAGTCCCAGTTCCCCCAGTTTTTTTGCTCTGTTTGCACGCGCACACCCACATCCGCTTCGGGCCAGATCTGCTGCTGGGCTTCCACAGTGCGCAGCATTCGGCCCGCATCTTTTTTTTATGTTCGCTGCGATTTGTCTAATTCCAAGTGCATGCATATTTACAGGAAATGCCATCATTCTGAATTGTTAATAACTAAAAATCCATGCATCCAAATAAAACATGTCATATATGTAACATGCTTAGATTTTCATGTACTTTCACAATTTGCAACTTTCATCCATGTTTAAAATGTTTAAAATGTTGTTTGATTAAATTTGCTCAAATGCCATATTAAAATGATTTATTTCATAACTAAATAACCGTAGCTCGGATTTAAATAAACTTTATATGTAAATGGGGTAGAAAGATGCATAGATTAACATGGTGCACTTTGTTTTACTGTTTAATAACATTAAAATATGCTTTAGGACAGAACAGTACCAAACCTAAAATATGCACATGAGGATTTTCCGGAATTGTTGTTTCTTATTTCCGGCCTCATTTAAACTTGCCTAAATAGTTAGTTTAATTATGCTTCACATCTTGCCATGTTAAGTAACATTTCACCCACATCTGCTTCGGGCCAGATCTGCTGCTGGGCTTCCACGGTCTTGACATTCGCCCGCATCTTTTTTATGTTCATTGCGATTTGTCTAATTCCAAGTGCATGCATATTTACGTGAAATGCCATCATTACGAATTGTTAATAACTAAAATCCATGCATCCAAATAAAACATGTCATATATGTAACATGCTTAGATTTTCATGTACTTTCACAATTTGCAACTTTCATCCATGTTTAAAATGTTTAAAATGTTTGTTTGATTAAATTTGCTCAAATGCCATATTAAAATGATTTATTTCATAACTAAATAACCGTAGCTCGGATTTAAATAAACTTTATATGTAAATGGGGTAGAAAGATGCATAGATTAACATGGTGCACTTTGTTTTACTGTTTAATAACATTAAAATATGCTTTAGGACAGAACAGTACCAAACCTAAAATATGCACATGAGGATTTTCCGAATTGTTGTTTCTTATTTCCGGCCTCATTTAAACTTGCCTAAATAGTTAGTTTAATTATGCTTCACCTCTTGCCATGTTAAGTAACATTTAATATTGTTGTGTTCCTAAGCGAGAGAACTAAATAATTGATGTGGTGTTTACGTCAATATGCAACCCGTTGCATATTGAGCTCCACTTAATTTGTAGGATTGCTTGTGCACTTTTGCCATGACATGCTTCATTAAACCGGACATGCATCATACTTGATTGTGCATCATGCCATGATTATGCTTGTGCATTTACCATGTTGTTTGTTTGTTTCGGGGTTGCTTCTCTCTTTAGCTTCGGTTTCGTTCCAGAGTTTTGAGGATTCGTTCGACTATGTCCGTTTGTGTTCTTCATGGACTCGTTCTTCTTTCTTGCGGGATTTCAGGCAAGATGACCATACCCTTGAAATCACTTCTATCTTTGCTTGCTAGATGCTCGCTCTTTTGCTATGCCTATGCTTTGCGTTACTTACCATTTGCTTTTCAAGCCTCCCAAATTGCCATGAACCTCTAACCTTTGTCACCCTCCTAGCAAACCGTTGTTTGGCTATGTTACCGCTTTTGCTCGAGCCCTCTTATAAGCGTTGCTAGTTGCGGTGAAGATGAAGATTGCTCCATGTTGGATTATGATTATGTTGGGATATCACAATATCTCTTATATTATTAATGCATCTATATACTTGGTAAAGGGTGGAAGGCTCGGCCTTATGCACAGTGTTTTGTTCCACTCTTGCCGCCTAGTTTCCGTCATATCGGTATTATGTTCCCGGATTTTGCGTCCCTAACGCGGTTGGGTGATTTATGGGACCCCTTGACAGTTTCGCTTTGAATAAGACTCCTCCAAAGAAGGCCCAACCTTGGTTTTACCATTTGCCTCACCGCCACCTACTTTTCCCTTGGGAGTCGCTCTCTCGAGGGTCATCTTTATTTAGCCCCGGGCCAATGCTTGTCTAAGTGTTGGTCCAAACTAGAAACCACTTGCGGTGCCGCCCCTAGGCAACTTGGGGTATCGTCGGTTGCCGTCGTAGTGTTCATCCGGTGTTGCCACGAGCGAGATATGTGCAGCTCCTATCGGGATTTTGCACATCGGGCGGTCTTGCTTTGGTCTTGTTTTACCATTGTCGAAATGTCTTGTAGCCGGATTACGAGGCGATCGGGTCTTCACGGGAGAAGGAATATCGCTTCGTTGATCGCGAGAGCTTATAGTGGACTAAGTTGGGACACCCTGCAGGTATAATCTTTCAAAGTCGTGCCGCGGTTATGTGGCGTATGGGAATTTGTTAATGTCCGATTGTAGAAAACCCGAAGTTGATCTTAATTAAAATACACCAACCGCATGTGTAACCGTGATGGTCTCTTCTCGTGAGTCCGGAAGTGAACACGATGTTGGAGTTATGTTTGGCGTAGGTTGTTCTAGGATCACTTCTTGATCATAGTTGTTCGACCGTGCTTTTGCCTTCTCTTCTCGCTCTCATTTGCATTATGTTAGACACCAGATATGCTGAGTCGCTTCTGCAGCTCCACCTCACTACCTTCTCCTACCCATAAGCTTAAATAGTCTTGATCTCGCTGGTGTGAGATTGCTGAGTCCCGTGACTCATGATACTTCCAAAACCAGCTTGCGGTGCCGATGTAACCGTGCAGGTGGCGCTCCGAGCTCAAGGAGGAGCTCGATGAAGATCTTGTTCTTTGTGTTGTTCCGTTTCAGTTGATCGGTAGTGGAGCCAGATTGGACGATCGATCGGGATCTGTGTAGCATTTGGGGTAGTCTTCTTTTATTTTGGTTCCGTAGTCGGACCTTGATTGTATCTCAGTATGATGTAATGCTTTACTCATGTATTGTGTGAAGTGGCGATTGTAAGCCAACTATGTATCTCTTTTCCCTTATGTATTACATGGGTTGTGTGAAGATTACCTCACTTGCGACATTGCTTTCAATGCGGTTATGCCTCTAAGTCGTGCTTCGACACGTGGGAGATATAGCCGCATCGAGGGCGTTACAATATTAAAGCCCATTAAAATCCAAAATAGATAATATAATAGCATGGAACGATAAAAAAATATAGATACGTTGGAGACGTATCAGCATCCCCAAGCTTAATTCCTGCTCGTCCTTGAGTAGATAAATGATAAAAACAGAATTTTTGATGTGGAATGCTACCTAACATAATTTTCAATGTAATTTTCTTTATTGTGGTATGAATGTTTAGATCCGAAAGATTCAAGACAAAAGTTTAATATTGACATAAAATAATAATACTTCAAGCATTTTTTTTTAGAAGTGCATAATGGCGTACCTTAGCTTTATAGAAGAGGAGAAAAATATTTACAAGAGATTACACGTTCGCTAGGTAGTGACACACACCGTCCTACCATAGCCTCCATTCACATCCCAAGTCAACTACTCATAGAACCTAGCTACTCCCATAGCTCCTGCCCTAGTCCACATCTCAAGCTCTTGCCAAACTAGGTCCACTGTGCCCCCTTCGTTCCGTAGGTCTGTGTGTCCAAACACCACCTTACTGTCTTGTTTCCAAAGGTTCCAGCATATGGACATGACCACGGAGTCAAACCCTTCTGATGCAGTTTTGGCATGCGCTTCCTCGCGTCACCACCATCCACCAATTCTATCATGGGCCGAGGGGCACAGAGCCAAGTCAATCCCCATTCGAGCAAAACACATGAACCGGACTTGTCGGGAGAAGACACCTTGCATCGTAATGTGGTCGACCGTATCTTCTTCCTGCTCACACAAGAAACACGGTGACTTCTCCTCCCTGCGGCCCATGTCTCCACCTCCCGTCCGAAGTCCATATCCTATCTTTGGATGGCAAGCAACATGAACAATTTGCAGACAAGTGGAGCAGAACACTTCCAGATTGCAGCAGAGTGATGGAATCAAACCCCACCCAGACACATCATGTTGTACGCGGAGGAGGCCGTGTATTTTCCTTCCCTGTTCCAGTCCCAAACTAGCATATCCTCCATGCCAGGGATCAATTGCACCTCCATCAGAATCTCACACAACCTGATAAATTGCGCCAGCCCATCCATGTCGAGCTCACCGCTAATATCCTCCATCCAGGCTTGCATCCACAGGGCATCCCTCACACTTCTTCTGTTGGCAAGTTGCGTCCTGACACGACCGAAAACCCACGGCACCAGCTCCTTGATTGTAGTCCCATTGATCCACCGATCCGTCCAAAACAGCACCTTAGTGCCATCACCCAATTGCCACTTTTACCCTGATCGCGAGCAGCCTCGACATACCTGCTTGTCCGGCCTCCAATTCAGCCCTTGCCACGGCCTCGACTCGTCAGTTCGCCATAACCATGCCCATCTCATCCTTAGGGCAATTCCTTGCTTGCAAAGATCAATAACACCCAGCCCTCCCAGCTCTTTAGGCCGGCAGACTCTCTTCCAGGAGACCAAGCATCTGCCCCCATGCACATGTTCACCGGCCCACCAAAAGAAAGCTCAACATCCTTTATCAATACTGTCAAGTGCCCACTTGGGAGCCTCTGCCACAGTCAGATGGTGTGTCGCCCTAGCTCTCATGACTTGGTTCACTAGGATCAGCCACCCTGGCCATGTCACAAGTCCTCGTTGCCATCCTGGAACAATGTGTAATGCCGCATCTACCATCGGTTGCCACTCCGATCGCTTAAGCTGCTTGATGCTCAGCTGCAGGCCAAGGTACTTGCGCATGAACGACTCGATCTTCCATGGCAATGCATCACGACTAACTGCTCATCCTCCTGATCCGTCCTGATCATAATTGCAGCGAGACTTGAGAAGTTGATTTTCAAACTGAGGCTTCTCCAAAATGCCAAGCACCTCTCTCACAAAGTATAGGTGCGATATGTTTGGCTTGATGAACAAGACCACGTCGTCCGCATATATATGACAGTCTACGCAAAGGGGTGCATCCATTCATTTTACTAAAACCACGAGAGTCATGTGCCATTATCACAATGTCCGTGAGCACATCCATGGCAATGACAAATAGCGATTGAAATCGAGTCTCCTTGCCTTAACCCCTTTGCATGCATGAACTTAGCTCCATGATCCATTCACAATCACTTTCTGAGCTGGCCAAAGTAAGAAGAGTGGCCACCCAAGAAATCCAATGCTCTGAGAAACCTTGTGCTCTCAACACCTCAAAAAGGAAAGGCCACGAGAGTGAGTCAAACGCTATAGAAATGTCCAGTTTGAGTAACACACCCTTGGCCTTCCTCTTGTGCAACCTACGTGCCATCTGACGTACCAACAAGAAGTTATCATGTATGTTCCTGCCCTTTATGAACGCAGACTAGTTAATATGCACGAGCTCTCCCATCCTCGGTCTCACCCTTGTTGCCATGAGCTTGGAAGCCAGCTTTGGCACACTATGGACCAAACTGTTCGGCCAAAAGTGATTAATGCTGCAGGCCTCCAGAGACTTTGGAATGAGGGTTATAAGCGCTTGGTTTAACCTCCCAAAACCCACCCTATTGCCAATGAAAATTTTATGCAAAGCAGCGATCAAATCTCCCTTCACAATCTCCCAAGCTTTTTGAAAAAATAGCCCAATGAATTCGTCCGGCCCCGAAGCCTTATCCGAAGGCATCTCTTTAACTACCACCCATATTTCCTCCTCTGAGAATACCAGGTCTTGTTCAGACAGGTCCACCGCGGTGATACCTAGAGCTTGTAGGTCCAATGTATGCTCCCGTGACTCGTCCCTTCCAAGGATGGACTTATAGGCATTAAGGAAAGCTTCCTCCTTGCCGGCTTGATGCATGATAACCTGCCCATCCACGTGAATAGCTGGGATATAGTTCTTCATCCTCCTCCCATTAGCCACAAGGTGGAATAGTTTTCAATTAGCATCTCCTTCATGCAGCCAAGAAATTCTATACCTCTGGCGGGATATGGTTCGTTCAACGAAGCAAGCCCGAGTACAAAGAGCTTAAGCATTCCTCGCATCCCTCTCTCCTCCACAGTCGACCGATTCTCTTGTGCATAATCAAAGCGTAATATGACAAGATTTGCAATGGCTATCTGCAGCTTCATGTTTCCAACTCTTTTACGACCCCATATCGCGAGAGTTACGGCCGTGTTCTGAGCAACACATCAAGCGGTGAAAAGGATCCGAAATCGCTAGATCACAAACCCAAGCCTCCCTCACCACATCTAGGAATCCATCTAGCTTGACCCAGAAATTCTCGAATCTAAATCTCTTCGCATAGTGCAAATGTTCTTCCAGAGATAGGAACAGAGGGCAATGATCAGAGGTTGACTTAGAGAGAGCCTGCAATAAACACTTCGGATGGTCCAGCTCCCAATCAATGGACACAAAAGCTATGTCAATCTTAGTTAGCATCGGCACTTCTCGCTCACTACTCCATGTAAATCTCCTCCCATGCAAGAAAAGCTCCTTGAGTGCATTATCCTCCACAAACCTTCTGAACTTACTCATCAATCTCCGGTCCAGCAAAGCATTGTTCTTATCAGCCGCATACATAATCATGTTGAAATCACCCCAAACTAGCCAGGGTCCAGGACAAAGTTGTCTACTTGCCGCTAATACTTCAAGCATACTAACCAAGCAATTATGTCTTCTCAAAATAACATAGCCAAAGAAAGCTCATCCCTACAAAATCATATAGTTTGGCCATGCTTCATTTTCGTCACACAAAATGCTCCCGGCATGCACAACCCCGATGACAAGCCAAACAATTGTTTCATACTTTAGCATTCTCAAACCTTTTCAACTTTCACGCAATATATGAGCGCGAGCCATGGACATAGCACTATAGGTGGAACAGAATATGATGATGGAGGTTGTGTGGTGAAGACAAAAAGGAGAAAGTCTCACATCGTACGCGGCTAATCAGCGGGATATGGAGATGCCCATCAATTGATGTCAATGCAAGGAGTAGGGATTGCCATGCAACAGATGCACTAGAGGTATAAATGTATGAAAGCTTGACAAAAGAAACTAAGTGGGTGTGCATCCAACTTGCTTTCTCCACGAAGACCTAGGGCATTTTGAGGAAGCCCATCATTGGAATATAAAAACCAAGTTCTATAATGAAAAATTCACACTAGTATATGAAAGTGACAAAATAAGAGACTCTCTATCATGAAGATCATGGTGCTACTTTGAAGCACAAGTGTGGAAAAAGGATAGTAACATTGCCCCTTCTCTCTTTTTCTCTTTTTTTGTTTGGGCCTTCTCTTTTTTATATGGCCTCTTTTTTTCGTCCGAAGTCTCATCCCGACTTGTGGGGAAATCATAGTCTCCATCATCCTTTCCTCACACGGGACAACGCTCTAATAATGAAGATCATCACACTTTTATTTACTTACAACTCGATACTTAGAACAAAATATGACTCTATGTAGATGCCTTCGGCAGTGTACCGGGATGTCCAATGAATCAAGAGTGACATGTATATGAAAAAATATGAACGGTGGCTTTGCCACAAATACGATGTCAACTACATGATCATACAAGGCAATATGGCAATGATGAAGCGTTTCATAATAAACGGAGCGGTGGAAAGTTGCATGGCAATATATCTCGAATGGCTATGGAAATGCCATAATAGGTAGGTATGGTGGCTGTTTTGAGGAAGATATAAGGAGGCTTATGTGTGATAGAGCGTATCATATCACGGGGTTTGGATGCACCGGTTAAGTTTGCACCAACTCTCGAGGTGAGTAAGGGCAATGCACGGTACCTAAGAGGCTAGCAATGATGGAAGGCTGAGAGTGCGTATAATCCATGGACTCAACATTAGTCATAAAGAACTCACATACTTATTGCAAAAATCTACAAGTCATCAAAACCAAGCACTACACACATGCTCCTAGGGGTATAGATTGGTAGGAAAGACCATCCTCGTCCCCGACCGCCACTCATAAGGAAGGCAATCAAAGAACACCTCATGCTTCAAATTTGTCACTAGCAGTTTACCATACGTGCAAGCTACGGGACTTGCAAACCTCAACACAAGTATTTCTCAATTTCACAATTACTCAACTAGCATGACTCTAACATCACCATATTTATATCTCAAAACAATTATCAAGTATCAAACTTCTCATAGTATTTAATGCACTCTATATGAAAGTTTTATTATACCCATCTTGGATGCCTATCATATTAGGACTAATTTTATAGCCAAAGCAAATTACCATGCTGTTCTAAAATACTCTCAAAATAATATAAGTGAAGCATGAGAGATCAACAATTTCTATAAAATAAAACCACCACCGTGCTCTAAAAAGATATAAGTGAAGCACTAGAGCAAAATTATCTAGCTCAAAAGATATAAGTGAAGCACATAGAGTATTCTAATAAATTCAGATTCATGTGTGTATCTCCCAAAAGGTGTGTACAGCAAGGATGATTGTGGTAAAATAAAAAGTAAAGACTCAAATCATACAAGGCGCTCCAAGCAAAACACATATCATGTGGTGAATAAAAATATAGCCTCAAGTAAAGTTACCAATAGACGAAGGCGGAAGAGGGATGCCTTCTGGGGCATCCCCAAGCTTAGGCTTTTGGTTGTCCTTGAATTTTACCTTGGGGTGCCTTGGGCATCCCCAAGCTTAGGCTCTTGCCACTCCTTATTCCAAAATCCATCAAATCTTTACCCAAAAACTTGAAAACTTCACAACACAAAACTTAAGCGAGAAAATCTCATGATATCCGTTAGTATAAGAAAACTAACCACCACTTTGAGGTACTGTAATGAACTCATTCTTTATTTATATTGGTGTTAAACCTATTGTATTCCAACTTCTCTATGGTTCATACCCCCCGATACTAGCCATAGATTCATCAAAATAAGCAACCAACACACGAAAAACAGAATCTGTCAAAACAGAATAGTCTGTAGCAATCTGCATAAAATAAATACTTATGGAACTCCAAAAATTCTGAATAAATTGGTGGACGTGAGGAATTTGTATATTAATCATCTTAAAAAGAAACAACCTAAAAGACCCTCCAGTAAAAAATGGCATCTAATCTCGTGAGCGCAAACGTTTCTTTTTTACAGCAAGATTGCAAAGACTTTACCCATGTCTTCCCAAAGATTCTACTTGGCAAAAACACTAAATTAAACATAAAACCACATATAAACAGAGGCTAGATGAATTATTTATTACTAAACAGGAATAAAATATAAAAACAAAAATAAAATTGGGTAGCCTCCCAACAAGCGCTATCGTTTAACGCCCCTAGCTAGGCATAAAAATAAGAATAGATCTAGGTATTGTCATCTTTGGTGTGCAATCCATAAGTGGCTCTCATAATAGATTCATAAGGTAATTTAATTTTATTGCTAGGAAATTGTTCCATGCCTTTTCTTAACGGAAATTGGAATCTAACATTTCCTTCTTTCATATCAATTATTGCACCAATCGCTCTAAGGAAAGGTCTATCAAGAATAATAGGACATGTAGGATTGCAATATATATCAAGAACAATGAAATCTCACGGGCACATAATTCCTATTTGCAACAATAAGAACATCATTAATCCTTCCCATAGGTTTTTTAATGGTGGAATTAAAAGGTGCAAATTTAAAGAACAATCATCAAATTCACGAAAACCTAACACATCACACAAAGTTTTGGGAATCGTGGGAAACACTAGCACCCAAATCACATAAAGCATAGCATTCATGATCTTTAATCTTAATTTTAATAGTTGGTTCCCACTCATCATAAAGTTTTCTAGGGATAGAAACTTCTAATTCAAGCTTTTCTTCATAAGATTGCATTAAAGCATCAACGATATGTTTAGTAAAGGCCTTATTTTGATCATACGCATAAGGAGAATTTAACACGGATTGCAACAAGGAAATACAATCTATCAAAAAGCAATTATCATAATTAAATTCCTTGAAATTCAAAATAGTGGGTTCATTGCTATGTAAAGTTTTGACCTCTTCAATCCCACTTGTATTAATTTTAGCATCAAGATCTAAAAACTCTGAATCATTGGGACGCCTTTTAACTAAAATTGACTCATCTTCAGTCCCATCTTTATCAAGATTCATATTGGAAAACAAAGATTTAATAGGAGACACATCAATCACTTTTAGATCTTCATCATTATTACCCTCTAGCTCTTCCGGTTTGGCGGCCATCTTATTAACTAGGGTGGCCTGCTTATCCGAAATTTGACCTACTAAATTTTCAAGATGAGCAAACTGAGATTTCAAACTATAAAATTCCTTAGACATATCATCGAGCTCTTTGTTCATGTACTCCATAAAACTTTTTTGTTCTTTAAGCTCGCTTCTGAAGAAATTATTATGCTCAAATTGCAAAGACATAAAGCTTCTAACATCGTTTTCAATTTCTTCCAACCTTCTAAGGTGAGGATCAACGCTTTTCGGCAGAGCCATCAGAGCAAACAGGCACACTAACACCAAAGAACACAAGAAGCAAGCGAAAAGAGACGAACGAAAAAGGGCGAATAGAAAGACAAAGGTGAAGTGGGGGAGAGGAAAACAAGAGGAAAATGGCAAATAATGTAATGCGAGTGATAAGAGTTTGTGATGGGTACTTGGTATGTCTTGACTTGAGCGTAGATCTCCCCGGCAAAGGCCCAGAAATCCTTCTTGCTACCTCTTGAGCATGCGTTGGTTTTCCCTTGAAGAGGAAAGGGTGATGCATCAAAGTAGCGTAAGTATTTCCCTCAGTTTTTGAGAACCAAGGTATCAATCCAGTAGGAGACTACTCGCAAGTCACCTAGTACCTACACAAACAATCAAGAACCTTGCAACAGACGCGATAAAGGGGTTGTCAATCCCTTCACGACCACTTGCAAAAGTGAGATCTGATAAATATATTAAGATAAATATTTTTGGTATTTTTGTTGTATAGATTGGAAAATAAAGATTGCAAAATAAATAGTAGACTAGAATTGTAGATCAGAAACTTATATGATGTAAAATAGACCCGGGGGCCATAGGTTTCACTAGTGGCTTCTCTCAAGATAGCATATATTATGGTGGGTGAACAAATTACTGCCGAGTAGGTGATAGAAAAGTGCATAGTTATGAGAATATCTAGGCATGATCATGAATATAGGCATCACGCCCGTATAGTAGACCGAAATGACTATGCATCTACTACTATTACTCCACACATCAACCACTATCCAGCATGCATATAGAGTATTAAGTTCATAAGAATAGAGTAACGCATTAGGCAAGATGACTTGATGTAGAGGGATAAACTCAAGCAATATTATATAAACCCCATCTTTTTATCCTCGATGGCAACAATATAATACGTGCCTTGCTGCCCCTCTGTCACTGGGAAAGGACACCGCAAGATTGAACCAGAAGCTAAACACTTCTCCCGTTGCAAGAAAGATCAATCTAGTAGGCCAAACTAAACCGATAATTCTAAGAGACTTGCAAAGATATCAAATCATGCATATAAGAATTCAGAGAAGAACCAAATATTGTTCATAGATAATCTTGATCATAAACCCACAATTCATCGGATCTCGGCAAACACACATAAAAGAATATTACATCGAATAGATCTCCAAGAACATCGAGGAGAACTTTGTATTGAGAACCAAAGAGAGAGAAGAAGCCATCTAGCTAATAACTATGGACCCGAAGGTGCATGGTAAACTACTCACATATCATCGGAGAGGCTATGGTGTTGATGTAGAAGCCCTCTGTGATCGATTCCCTCTCCGGCGGAGCACCGGAAAAGGCCTCAAAATGGGATCTCAAGGGTACATAAGGTTGCGGCGGTGGAAAAGTGGTTTCGTGGCTCGCCTGTATTTTTTTAGGGTACAAGGGTATATATAGGCGAAAGAAGTACGTCAGTGGAGCAACGAGGGCCCACAAGGGTGGGGCACGCCTACCCCCCTGGGCACGCCCTCCTACCTCGTGGCCACGTCGTTGTGTCTCTGACTTCGACTCCAAGTCTCCTGGATTGTGTTTTTTCCAAGAAAGATCCTCGCGAAGGTTTTGTTCCGTTTGGATTCCGTTTGATATTCCTTTTCTGCGAAACACTGAAATAGGCAAAAAAATAGGAACTGGCACTGGGCCTCCGGTTAATAGGTTAGTACCAAAAATAATATAAAAGAGCATATTAAAGCCATTAAACATCCAAAACAGATAATATAATAGCATGGAACGATCAAAAATTATATATACGTTGGAGACGTATCAGTGCAAAACTGGCTTGCACCCGTTGTATGTGAACGTACAACTTATAAACCCGATCATCACGTGGTGTCTCAGCACGACGAACTATAGCAACGGTGCATACTCAGGGAGAACACTTATACCTTGAAATTTAGTGAGGAATCATCTTATAATGCTACGCCGTACTAAGCAAAATAAGATGCATAAAGGATAAACATCACATGCAATCAAAATACGTGACATGATATGGCCATCATTATCTTGTGCCTTTGATCTCCATCTCCAAAGCACCGTCATGATCTCCATCGTCACCAGCTTCACACCTTGATCTCCATCGTAGCATTGTTGTCGTCTCATCAACTATTGCTTCCACGACTTTCGCTACCGCTTAGTGATAAGTAAAGCAATTACATGGCAATTGCATTTCATACAATAAAGCGACAACCATAAGGCTCCTGCCTGTTGCCGTTAACTTCTACAAAACATGATCATCTCATACAACAATTCATATCTCAGCATGTTTTAACCGTATCACATCACAACATGCCCTGCAAAAACAAGTTAGACGTCCTCTACTTTGTTGTTGCAAGTTTTACGTGGCTACTACGGGCTTCTAGCAAGAACCGTTCTTACCTACGCATCAAAACCACAAAGATTTTTCGTCAAGTGTGCTGTTTTAACCTTCAACAAGGACCGGCCGTAGTCAAACTCGATTCAACTAAAGTTGGAGAAACAGACACTCGCCAGCCACCTATGTGCGAAGCACGTTGGTAGAACCAGTCTCATGAACGCGGTCATATAATGTCAGTCCGGGCCGCTTCGTCCAACAATATCGCAGAATCAAAGTAAGACGTTGGTGGTAAGTAGTATGACTATTATCACCCACAACTCACTGTGTTCTACTTGTGCATATCATCTACGCATAGACCTGGCTCGTATGCCACTGTTGGCGAACGTAGCATGGAATTTCAAAATTTTCCTACACTCACGCAAGATCTATCTAGGAGATGCATAGCAACCAGAGGGGGAGAGTGTGTCCACGTACCCTCATAGACCAAAAATGGAAGCGTTATGTTAACGCAGTTGATGTAGTCGAACGTATTCATGATCCCACCGATCCAAGAACCGAACGTACGACACCTTCATGTTCAGCACACGTTCAGCTCGATGACGTCCCTCAAGCTCTTGATCCAATAGAAGGTCGAGGAGAGTTCCGTCAACACGACGGTGTGGCTGAAGGAAATATGTCCTAGAGGCAATAATAAAGTTATTGTTTATTTCCTTATATCATGATAAATGTTTATTATTCATGCTAGAATTGTATTAACGGAAACATAATACATGTGTGAATACATAGACAAGCAGTGTCACTAGTTTGCCTCTACTTGACTAGCTCGTTAATCAAAGATGGTTAAATTTCCTAGCCATTGACATGGGTTGTCATTTGATTAACGGGATCACATCATTAGGAGAATGATGTGATTGACATGACCCATTCCGTTAGCTTAGCACCACGATGGTTTAGTATGTTGCTATTGCTTTCTTCATGACTTATACATGTCCCTATGACTACGAGATTATGCAACTCCTGTTCTTTGGAGGAACACTCTGTGTGCTACCAAATGTCCTGGCAATAGCTTTGGGTGATTATAAAGGTGCTCTACAGGTGTCTCCGAAGGTACATGTTGGGTTGGCGTATTTGAGATTAGGATTTGTCACTCCGATTGTCGGAGAGGTATCTCTGGGCCCTCTCGGTAATGCACATCACTCAAGCCTTGCCGACATTGTAACTAATGAGTTAGTTGCGGGATGATGTATTACGAGCGAGTAAACAGAATTGCCGTAGCGAGATTGAACTAGGTATTGAGATCTGACGATCGAATCTCGGGCAAGTAACATACCGATGACAAAGGGAACAACGTATGTTGTTATGCGATCGACCGATAAATATATTAAGTAGAATATGTAGGAGCCAATATGAGCATCCAGGTTCCGCTATTGGTTATTGACTGGAGACATGTCTCGGTCATGTCTACATAGTTCTCGAACCCGTAGGGTCCGCACGCTTAACGTTACAATGACAGTTTCATTATGAGTTTATATGTTTTGATGTATCGAAGGTTGTTGAGTCCGGATGTGATCACGGACATGATGAGGAGTCTCGAAATGGTCGAGACATGAAGATTGATATATTGGAAGCCTATGTTTGGACATCGGAAGTGTTCCGTCTGAAATCAGGATTTTACCGGAGTACCGGGAGGTTACCGAACCCCCCGGTAACTTAATGGGCCTTAATGGGCCTAGTGGAGGAAGAGGAGAGGAGGCCAAGGGGCAGCCGCTCGCCCCTCCCCCCCAAGTCCGAATTGGACAAGGAGGGGGGGCGGCGCCCCCCCCCCCCCTTTCCTTTCCCCTCTCTCTCCTCTTTCCCCCCAAGTCCTAGTCCAACATGGAAAAGGTGGGAGTCCTACTCCCGGTAGGAGTAGGACTCCTCCTGGCGCGCTCCAAGCCTGGCCGCACCTCCTCCCCCTTGCTCCTTTATATACGGGGGCAGGGGGCACCCCATAGACACAGCAATTGATCATTGATCTCTTACCCGTGTGCGGTGCCCCCCTCCACCATAGTCCACCTCGATAATACTATAGCGGTGCTTAGGCGAAGCCCTGCGTCGGCAGAACATCAACATCGTCACCACGCCGTCGTGCTGACGAAACTCTCCCTCAACACTTGGCTGGATCGGAGTTTGAGGGACGTCATCGGGCTGAACGTGTGCTGAACTCGGAGGTGTCGTATGTTCGTTACTTGATCGGTCGGATCGTGAAGACGTACGCTACATCAACCGCGTTGTGCTAACGCTTCCGCTTTCGGTCTACGAGGGTACATGTACAACACTCTCCCCTCTCGTTGCTATGCATCACCATCATCTTGCGTGTGCGTAGGATTTTTTTGAAATTACTACGTTCCCTAACAGTGGCGACGGTGTTGGTGATGTGATCATGTGCAGGCTTCGCCTAAGCACTATGACGCTATGACCGGAGGATTAAAGCGTGGAGGGGGCACCGCTGCAGCTAAGACAAATCTTGGTGTCTTTGGGGTGCCCCCTGCCCACGTATATAAAGGAGGGGAGAGAGAGGCCGATGACCAGGACGGGCGCGCCATGGGGGGAGTCCTACTTGGACTCCTAGTTCAAGTAGGATTCGCCCCCCCCCCTTTTCCTTTCTTCCACTAGAGGGAATAAGAAGGGGAGCGAGAGGGAAAGGGAAGGGGGCGCCGCCCCCTCCTCCTTGTCCTATTCGGACTCCCAAGAAGGGGGGCGCGCGGCCACCCCCATGGGCTTCCCTCTCTCTCCCTTTAGGCCCATGTTGGCCCAACACTTCCCCGAGAGGTTCCGGTAACCCCTCGGTACTCCGTTAAAATACTCGAATCACTCAGAAACATTCTGATGTCGGAATACAAGGTTCCAATATATGAATATTTACGTCTCGACCATTCTGAGACTCCTCATCATGTCCGTGATCTCATCTGGGACTCTGAACAAACTTCGGCCACCAAAACACATAACTCATAATACAAATCATCATCGAACGTTAAGCGTGCGGACCCTGCAGGTTCGAGAACTATGTAGACATGACCGAGACACATCTCCACTCAATAACCAATAGCGGAACCTGGATGCTCATATTGGCTCCTACATATTCTACGAAGATCTTTATCGGTCAAACCACATAACAACATACATCATTCCCTTTGTCATCTTTATGTTATTTGCCCGAGATTTGATCGTCGGTATCATCATACCTAGTTCAATCTCGTTACCGGCAAGTCTCTTTACTCGTTCCATAATGCATCATCCCTTAACTAACTCATTAGTCACATTGCTTGCAAGGCTTATAGTGATGTGCATTACCGAGAGGGCCCAGAGATACCTCTCCGATGCAGGGAGTGACAAATCCTAATCTTGATCTATGCCAACTCAACAAACACCTTCGGAGACACCTGTAGTGCATCTATATAATCACCCAGTTATGTTGTGACGTTTGATAGCACACAAAGTATTCCTGCGGTATTCGGGAGTTGCATAATCTCATAGTCAGAGGAATACGTACAAGTCATAGAGAAAGTAATAGCAATAAAACTAAATGATCGTTATGCTAAGCTAACAGATGGGTCTTGTCCATCATGTCATTCTCTAATGATGTGACCCCGTTCATCAAATGACAACACATGTCTATGGTCAGGAAACTTAGCCATCTTTGATTAACGAGCTAGTCAAGTAGAGGCATACTAGGGACACTCTGTTTGTCTATGTATTCACACATGTACTAAGTTTTCGGTTAATACAATTCTAGCATGAATAATAAACATTTATCATGATATAAGGAAATATAAACAACAACTTTATTATTGCCTCTAGGCCATATTTCCTTCACCGTACGCTGCCATTCGCAGCACAACAAACTCGACGGTGACCTCCCCTCGTGGCGTCCCCATGGCCGAGCTCCCGCACGACCATGGCGTCATCCGCAGCTATCATCCGCCTCAGACGCAACCTCCATCGACCCTGGAAGACCTCCACGAGCACTTCCCAGTGGTCGGTAGCCCTCACCATGCCATCGTTCACCGGCGCCTGCAACGACCGGGCCACACGAGCCTCCCCTCAACGTTCTATATTATCCCCTCTCTTTGGCCGATTTTGACCAGATCCTTTGGTAAGAGACGAGAGACACGATGGGTCCCACCTGTAAGAGACATTTTTTTCTTTATTTTTAACCGGAGTTGTAAGGAGGGGCAAAGGGGTCTAGAAAATGCCCCTCTAACAGTCAAATACCTTTGACCAGACGGAATCATGACGGAAGGGCACAAGAATAAGAGAAGCAAAATGGCTTGGGCAAGACCGAGTGTTTTTGGAAACTAGGGGCAAAACTGCTGAGTGGGACACAACTAAGGGCATCAAATTAATTATCCCTAAGTTTAACTCCGAAAAGTAGGTACGAGTAGCCTATAAAATATTGCTTTTAGGACCTACGACCAACAAAATCATAAGTTTTAAATCTGAAACTTGGTATGAGCGACTGACAAACTCGTAAGTTTTAGAGCCTGTGATCGACAAATTGTAAGTTTCATGAATTAAAACTTAAAATTTATTGTGCTCTCTTGCAAGATCCAATGACTTTGCAGTTCACAAGGCAATTGGTGGGTGGCTCGGTTGGGCAGGTGCGTGCTCCCGCACTTGCATGCCCCCTGTGAATTTCCGATCTTGTCAACCCAGTTCCATTGATGTATCAGCCTGCATGAGCACATTGGAGGTGGATATAAGGGAAAGACCAACGCGGATCATCAAAACGGATATCATCCAATGTCCGGACGTATCTGGGGATAGCGATAGAGGTCGAGGCCAGTCAATAGCAGGCATCAAATGTCCACCATGCTTCGGTCTCCTCCATTTGACATGCATATCTAGATCAATAGCAATTTAAGTATAAGTTCGATAGTAACGAATCGCATGTTCAATAAGTTTGTACATCCAACAGAGCTCAAAGTTGTCAGTCTGCATGTTCGTGCCAAAGACCACCTTCTTCGCCTCCCAGTCCAGCCACCTCACACTTGGCACCCTCTATTTGCGTGAAGCACTTCAATATGCTCGCACGATAGGCTTGGAAAATCTTCGCCCCATCGAGGGCCAACTCCGACGTCTTCACTAACAACATTTTGGAGTCCTGCAAAGTGGCCTGGATCTCAAGCTTCTTCTCTTCGAGATTGAATTTGTTGTCCTTGCATCTCCATGGAGATGTCAAACATCTCCGCCTTCTTTTCCTTCCTCCTTCACCTCATTTCGCGTGACAGTTGCATCCTCCTTCTTCGTCATGATTTCCTCAAACTTCTCTGTCATGTTGGTTGCCGCCCCTTCTTGCTTCTCCTTCTCCTCCTCCCATTTCCTTCTCTTGTTCCTAATCACCTTTCTGGCCGGAGCAAGCCCTCTTGTGTTGGAATGGTTGGATCACCACCTTGATTTTCATTGACCATGAAGGTCTTTGAAGAAATTGGCAAGGAAGGAGAGACACTTGCATTGCCCGTCCAACTTCATCCAATAATATATATTGATGAAGTACTTCTCCTTCTTGTGGTATAACATGCACACACGTACAAGCTAGCAAAGGAATAAAATGAATGGTCAACAAGTTGCAATATTGAGAAAATTAATGAAATGACCAACACATGGACCAACAAGCCACTTACGAGATCAGAGAGTAACACGCCACTTGGTCACCGGTTTTGCACTTGTTTGTACGCGCTGTAAAACTTATTGACGACCTCTTGAATGTTGTAGTATCAATGGTTGAACGAGTTCGAATTGCAGCCATGGATCACTTTCGTGTGGTAGGGACCAAACACCCTGTATCGTTAGACCAATCATGTACACTTTGCCAAAACGCCCCGCCCCCTTGCTTCGTGACATGAAACGAACCAAAACTAGTGGCCAACTAAGCCTCACACAACAATTCGTCCTCCTATGAGGAGAAATTTAGTCCTTTCTTCTTCTTTTGGTCGGCGCCCAGAAGCCAATGCTCGTGCGGATCCATGTTTGGCTGCTGGGTGCACGCCTGCTGGGTGCCCAGCAACGGTTGTTCCTTCGACTGGGAGTCATCCACTTGTTCATCTTTATAGCCGCCTTTATCGTTGATAGTTTCATCATCATCTCATTGTGCACCGCAGTTCCCGCTTAAAAGAGGAATTCCACAAACAGCGACCAGGCAAGGGCCGGCGACCGCGAATCCGTGAAGACGTAGCCAGTGTTGAGGTCAGCGATGAATGTGACTCGATTGCCTGAAGGGAAGGAGGACACAGACTGTTGTGGTGATTGATGGATGTTGTCCAGACCGAGGTGCTGAGAAGTGTAGTGATTATGCATTTTCAGCTGGGACGGCCAGAGCGGCGATTGCCATGGCAATGTGTTTTGCAAGACGTGGTTATGCCCTGACCGGTTGCCTACACATCGTCTGCCTTCTTTGCCTTGTGGCGATGGACATTACGTTTCGCGGACGCGGCCTTGCGAGTAGCCACCATCCTCGGGTCCCCTGGCTCTGGCGAGAAGACAATCGTTTTCGACGGTGGCTCCAACGCGGCGGTGGGTGATCGAGCAATGGGCGGAGGCGGTGATAGGGGCAGAGGTAGTGGGAAAGAGCGGGCTTTCGTGCGGAAACAGTGGTGGGAATGTCCAAATATGCGGGCTCTAACTTGGTTTTGGATGGGCCGCGCGTGTGGGAGTCTGACATGGTGGACGTCTAGAGCCTACCCCCAACCCCACCTTAGTTTGGTGCAAATTTACTTGATTTCGGATATCTAGACCGGTCCGGACAAATTTAGTAACCATTGTTGGATGGCATAAAATGTCTAGACCATCCAGTCCAGACATTTGGGGACGGTTTGGTGAGCTGCATTGGAGTTTGCTAAGAGAAGGCCATAACCCACCATCGTTGCAAAGAAATGACATCGATACCATCATGTGTTTAATTTAGACCAAAATATCACTATTTTGAGCCTTTGAGTGAACTTTGGCACAAATTGACCCTTTGAGTGTCGTTTGAAATAGTGTTTTTGCCATCTACTATTTCAGTACCACGACACGGATCGCTTATGGGCACTCCAGCCCTTCTCGCAACCTAACGCCAGCCTATTTGCCTTCTCCGGATAGCACCGCCAGGTGGGCGAGTATGGAAAAGGCGAACAAGAATCTTCGTCGTTGTGGCTTGTTTGCTCGCTGAATCGAGAGGTGGGCCAGAGCAGCGACTGCTTGGGACGGAAGCGGCGAGACCTACGTGAGCGTGATACGTTTGAGATGCTAAGAAGCGGGCCCGTGAGAGCGGTAGGGCCCGCGAGAATTGTCAGTGAGGAGTCAAATATTGGTAGCTTTGGTCATCTACACCAGTCCGGGTTCACTCGTCGGGTCTACGCAGAGCAGTGCAATGCACATTCCATGTCCACTAGTGCAGAACCGGGCAATAGCACCGGTTCGTAAGGCCCTTTAGTGCCGGTTCCATAACCGGCACTAAAGTGTGGGCACTAAAGGCCCCCCCCCTTTAGTACCGGTTCAGCACGAACCGGTGCTAAAGGGCAACCACGTGGCACGAGCCAGCTCCGGGGGCATGGAGCCCTTTAGTACCGGTTGGTAAGACCAACCGGTACTATAAGGTTTGGGGGGTTTTTAGTTTTATGATTTTTTTTCTCATTTAATTTTGTGTTTTCATTTTAATTCTTTTTCGTTTGCTGATATTTTATGATACTACACATTGTACACGTTATGCATATATATATATATATATATATATATATATATATATATATATAAATTTCTAGTAGAACCAATCATGCATATATATATCATCAATGTCCCACAAACCACCATATTAATTAATTCACACATACACACATGTATAGCTATATACAATTTCTCCTACCTATGCATGTTGCCCTCGGAGCCAGTGGCATTAGCCTAATTGGTGCCTTCGGAGCACGATGACAATTGGAAGTGGTTTTTATGGGGGCGGTAGCGGGTAACAGTATTCTCCCTTCGGATTTATGACCTGGTCGAGCAAAAATCCCGCTATTTCCTCTTGAAGTGCTTCTACGCGCTCCGTTTCTAGGGGCTTGTCCCGCACCTCTGTGAACTATTAAGACGGAGATCAATATGCATGTGTATTAGTTGTGTGACTAGATATCGATAATGGTGTAAAAATTGTGAATAGTGTTTTGACAAGCGTACCCATTCACATCTTTGAGATCTGCTCCTTTGGACGCCATCATGCGAATGTTCTCGCAAACGCATAATGCACACAGCTCAGTCCCTCGCACCTGCTTGAGGGCCTTTACGAGAATGGAATTTGATCAGATAATAATTAATCAAGCATGATAATTAAAGAGATGGCAGCTAGCTAGCTAGCTAGTACTACTTAATTACTTACCTTGGGTGAAACCATTTAAGCTTCTTTTTCCATTCGCCTTAGTGACGCTGATGAACCTTGCCCAAGCCCCCCCGCCAATCGGACAAAGAAAATGAATAAAGGGGTTATTAAATAGTTCATGAAATGATGAACTAAATAGGCCGAGATATATAGTTAATAATGATTGAAATTACCTGTTGACTATCCCAAACAAGATGTTATAGTCAGTATTTGCTTTGAGTAGTGAGTCTAGTATTTCAACTGCTCAAGGCCAACTTTAATGATACACAAGATCCAAATTGAAATCTGCATGCACACACGTTTGCATATCTTAATTAAGCGGGCATATGTAAGCAAAAACATGTAGCTAGCTAGTAGGCAAAAAGCAGAGAATTTGTAGTACAAGACGGTGTGACTCACTTTGGAAGTTGTAAGGAAGTAGTATATCTTCATTGTATTTGAGGCGCTTCAAGAACTCTAGCATGTTGTCCTCTGACCTTTTGATGATGTGGATTTATTAGCCATGTGTATTCATTAACGGTGTTTGGGTCAATGAACCCAATGCCAAAGCGTCCACCTTTTCTCATTTCATACATCTTCATCCTGCATAATACCACATAAAAGAATATAGTGAGGATAATTATAGGTAATGATTGATCAAAAGGATCACTACAGCTAGCTTGAGACTTAAATTACGTAAAGAAATCACTTACGTACAATAGCAACCGATTTATAGATTTGACGAGTGCGTCTTGATTGTATAACTGAAACAATTCAGAATACTCAACGGACAGAGCTTTCTCATGGAAGTAATGCTCCTCCTAGACATTCACCATGAGGGACAATCGATTGGAAATCTTGGTAATGTTCATGTACCATTGATGCAATTCATACATTCTCGTTGGGAGGTTCTTGACCTTGTCTGGCTCGACCAAAGGTTGGCCCCGGACATATTTCCGTTTCATTTCATCCTCTGTAAGCACAGGCATGGGCTCGATCTCGAGGAGTTGTCCAACAGTGATGTTGAGAACTTCAGCCTGCACTATATGGTCCTTGGTTATTACCACATTGCCCACCTCGGGAACGTAAACTGTTTGCCCACAATAATATTGGGTGCGTGCACTGTCACGTGTTGTTGGCACAACAAGCGAGGGGATGGATTGCGCCGCCTGTTATCCCAGCTGGGGAATGGTTTTCCCGCATTTTTTGACAGCTGCTTGTTGTTTGCTCGATCCCGAGCTCGCCTCCTTACGTAGACGTGCTCGATTTAACTTCCTGATGTGGCGCTCATAGTCTGTGTCAACAGGCTTGGGAGCTGGTGGTTGAGCCACTCTGAATGAAGTGGTCAACCGTTTCCTCGTGCACTTTCTCCCTTGGCGGCGATGGCGGTTTCGGTGCAAAATGGGCTTCCACTGGGCCTTCGATATGGCTGCGTTTTCCTCCTCGGACCTGTCATAAGGCCTCTGCGGAAGAGGCGTGAGGCTTGGACCATATTTATATCGCTTGCCTCCTTTGTACTTCTGTACTACCTCGACTCGTACCGCCACGCACCATAGCTGCGGGTGTCTCTTATGCGATTGCCGAGGCGGCGGAGACGGCCGACGGGGCTGAGTTGGACGAGGAGGAGTGGCCTGAAGCTATGCCGGACTTGGAGGAGGAGTGGCCTGAGGTTGTGCCGGACTTGGAGGAGGAGTGGACGTCTGACGCTGTGGCGGACTTGGAGGAGGAGGAATGGCCTGAGGTTGTGCCGGACTTGGAGGAGGAGTGGACGTCTGACGCTATGGCGGACTTGGAGGAGGAGGAGTGGCCTGACACTTTGCCGGACTTTGAGGAGGAGTGGCCTGACACTTTGCCGGACTTGGTGGACTTGCAGGAGCGGGAGTCTGCTGACTCGGTGGCGTAATTCGACGAGGAGTCGGGCCGACGCAGTGTCGGTGGCCTTCAAAGATGATGCAATCCTTTTTCCATAGGATGATACAATGTTTGGCCTCTCCGAGAAAGTGCTCGTCGTCACCTCCGTGAATGTCAAGCTGTAGCTCGAATATGGGTCCACCACCTCATCAACCAAGACACGAGCATAGCCACTGGAATCGGGTTGCAATGGAAGGTTGCCTTGGGGGGATTTGTAAAAGCAACAGCGTCCGCCACCTTCATGGATATGTTCTTCATTTTGACGTGTAGCTCGCAGTTAGTGTTATCCATGATGTCATCCATGGGGTATCTATCCAGCATTGCGTCGTCCGGGGCGGAACCCACGTTGCTTCTCGGCATGGATGGGGCGGTGCTATCCAATGCTGGATCATCCGCTAGCTGCTGCATTTGAGACCCCCTTTTGCTGGCTAAGTGAGTCGATCTGCTCCTGCTGCCGCTGGAATTTGACCGCCAATTCGATTGACTTGCTTCTAGTCCTTGAAGGCGTTCATAGTCCCGCTTCCTCTGGTCCTCCTCCATCTTCCTCTTCTTCTCCTCCGCAATCTTCTTTCTCGCAGGTTACGTAGTCGTTGTTCCAGTCTGAAAACCCCTCATACCACGGAATAGCGCCCTTGCCTCGTGTTCTTTCCGGGTGTTCAGGATTTCCCAGGGCACGCGTAAGCTCGTCGTTTTCTCTATTGGGCTGGAACACCCCCGATCGTGCCTCTTCTATTGCAACAAGTATCGCATCTTGGCTCCTTCAGACTTGCCCTCGTCGAAACATTGCCTGTCTTGGTGCAACTCCCCCATGCGCATAGAACCAAGTCCGGCACACAGGGGGCCAGCTCTTAATGGCTGGAGTGACACCTGCATCCTCCATCTCTTTCTCGCACTTATCCCACTTAGCCATTGCCACCGCGCAGCCACCGCCCCGACTTATGGAACTTATCCTTTTTTCGGCATTCTTCTTGTTTATTCTCGACCGTTCCTTAGCTAATTCCGAATCCTTGAATTTCACGAAATCGTCCCAATGAGCACGTTGGTTCTCTAGTGTTCCTCGAATCGAGTCTTCCTTCCTCCGTTGACGTACTTGTCCCATTCACGATTCTTGTGGTTCTTGAATGCAACCGCCAATTTCCTAAGAGCAGCGTCCTTGACTTTCTGCACATCTGCTTCTGTGAAATGAGCTGGTAGGGTGAAATGTTCCATGAGAGTATCCCAAAGTAGTTCTTTTTGTCTTTTGTCGACAAAAGTAACATCTGGATGTGGAGCAGCGTCCTTTTTGTCTTTTTGTCTTTTGTCTTTTGCTGGCTCTCTCCATTCTTGAAGGGAGATCGGGAGTTGGTCCTTCACAACAACTCCAAGACCGACGAACGAACTTGTCCGCAATCTTCTTAGGCGCTAATGGTTCGCCATTAGGTCTGATTGCCTCGATATTGTACTTTTACGCCCTCCTTCAACTTTTTGTTCGGGCCTCGTTTCGTCCTTTTGCTCAAGATTTGCTTTCGATCCGGATGGCTGAAAGAACAAAGATCGATTTGTTAATATATCTTCAAGTCATTTAAAACATGTGATGATCACCAGATGCACCGCTTATATAAATATATATACCTTGCCGGTCTTTGTTGTTTCAAGATCAACATTTTCTTCGTCATCATCATAATCATAGTTCATGACTTCATCAATTCGGTCGTCGCGATCGAATATCATATCACCCTCTCCGGTGTTGTTCCCCTCCTAGCGTGCCTTTTCCATCCAGTCTGCCCTTATGCCGCGATTCAGGAACACCAATCGGCTTAAGGTCAGGAATAAAGTCAATACACAACTCAATGACCTCCTCATTTTGATGGCCCTTGGAGATGCTTCCTTACGGCCTAGCACGGTTATGAACATATTTCTTTAAGACTCCCATGAACCTCTCAAAGGGGAATATATTGTGTAGAAATACAGGACCCAAAACGTTAATCTCTTCAAGATAGGTGAACTAGGGCGTGCGTCATGATGTTGAAGAAGGATGGTGGGAACACCAACTCGAAACTGCAAGACATTGCACCAAATCATTATGTAACCTTGGTATGATTTCTGGATCGATTACCTTCTGAGAGATTGCATTGAGAAATGCACATAGCTTCACAATGGCTAATCGAGCGTTTTCGGTAGAAGCCCCTCAATGCAACCGGAAGCGATTGCGTCATAATCACGTGGCAGTCATGAGACTTTAGGTTTTGGAACTTTTCTCTGCCATGTTTATTATTCCCTTTATATTCGACGAAGCCGACGGTACCTTAATATCGAGCGGGCATTCAAAGAAGATTTCCTTCTCTTCTTTGGTAAGAGCGTAGCTTGCATGACCACGATGTATGTCGTCTTCTCCGTGCATACGTTGCTGGTCATCCCGTGCCTCAGTAGTATCTTTTGTCTTCCCATACACGCCCAAGAAGCCAAGCAGGGTCACGCAAAGATTCATCGTCACGTGCATCACGTCGATTGCGGAGCGGACCTCTATGTCTTTCCAATATGGCAGGTCCCAAAATATAGATTTGTTCTTCCACATGGGTGCGCGCCCGTCAGCGTCCTTCGGAACAGGTTGTCCGCGGGATAACTTTCCAAATATCACCTTCAAATCCTTGACCATATCATGTACATCAGCACCAGTACGGTGGCGTGGCTTCGTCCGGTGATCCGCCTCACATTTGAAATGCTTGCCTTTCTTTCTTACGGTATGCCTGCTCGTAAGAAATCGACGATGTCCTGTACACATTCTTCTTACAACTATTCAAATATATCTGTCGGTGTCATCCAAAGCGGTGCGTGCATCCGCGGTATCCCTTGTTTATGTCCGTCACGAAAGGTTACTCAGAGCAGGCCAATTATTGATGGTCACGAACAGCAACGCCTTTAGGTAAAATTCTTCCCCCATGTGCTCATCCCACGCACATACACCTGTTCCATTCCACAGTTGTAAGAGTTCTTCAACTAATGGCCTTAGGTACACATCAATGTCGTTGCCGGGTTGCTTAGGGCCTTGGATGAGCACTGCATCATAATGAACTTCCGCTTCATGCACAACCAAGGAGGAAGGTTATACAAACATAGAGTCACAGGCCAGGTGCTATGGTTGCTGCTCTCCTCCCCAAAAGGATTAATGTCATCTGCGCTTAGACCAAACCATACGCTCCTTGCATCATCTGCAAACTCCTTCCCGTACTTTCTTTCGATTTTTCTCCACTGCGACCCGTCAGCGGGTACTCTCAACTTTCCGTGTTTCTTACGGTCTTCTCTGTGCCATCGCATCGCCTTGGCATGCTCTTTGTTTTGGAACAAACGTTTCAACCGTGGTATTATAGGAGAATACCACATCACCTTGCAAGGAATATTCTTCCTGGGGCGCTCGCCCTCGACATCACCGAGGTCATCGCGGCTGATCTTATAGCGCAATGCACCACATACCGGGCAAGCGTTCAAATCCTCGTACTCACCGCGGTAGAGGATGCAATCATTAGGGCATGCATGTATCTTCTGCACCTCTAACCCTAGAGGGCAGACAGCCTTCTTTGCTTCGTACGTACTCTCGGGCAATTCGTTGTCCTTTGGAAGCATATCCTTTATCATTACCAGCAACTTTCCAAATCCCTTGTCAGATACACCGTTCTCTTCCTTCCATTGCAACAATTCCAGTGTGGTGCCCAGCTTTTTCTTGTCACCTACGCAATTCGGGTACAACAATTTTTTGTGATCCACTAACATGCGTTGCAACTTCTTCTTCTCCAAATCACTTGCGCAGTTTCTCTTTGCATCGGCAATGGCCCAACCTAGATCATCAACGGGCTCATCTGATGCCTCTTCTTCAGCTTCTTCCCGCATTGCCGGCTCAGCTTCTTCCCGCATTACTGGCTCAGCTTCTTCCCCATTGTTGTATCATCGTATTCGGGGAACCCATGGCGGGATAGCTGTCGTCGTCCTCTTCTTCTTCATTGTCTTCCATCATAACCCCTCTTTCTCCGTGCTTGGTCCAAACATTATAGTGGGGCATGAAACCGACTCAAATAGGTGGGCGTGAATGGTTCTTGGCGTAGAGTAATTGCGACCATTCTTACGACCAAAGACATGGACAAGGCATAAAACCATCCGCCCGCTTGTTTGCCTCGGCCGCAGCGAGAAAAGTATGCACGCCCTCAACAAACTGGGGAGAGCATCGGTCATCGTACATCCATTGCCGGCTCATCTTCATTACACAACACCGAATAGACCAAATTAATACAAGTTCATCGGTGAGATTTTCTGGCGAAAGGGAACTTTCAGCTCCCGTCGGGCAGCTGCCCCGGTTCACCTGCGTTGCCCAGCGTTGACCCGCCTGACCTCCTCCCTCCCCTATCCACCACCACCTTCGTCTCCCTATCCTTGAAGTGAACTCGCCTGCTCGGAGGCGACGTGGAAGACCAGCATCGGCAGCGCCTTGCAACATAGTCCATTGGTGCCGACGTGGAGGCAAGCACGCATTTGCGCATGAGGCTGTCATCCGTGATATTTGTTAAGAATAGAATAGTTGCTTATTGATTAAGCTAATTAGGATTAAGTTAATTGTTAGATAGGTTGCTTAGTCCTTAAGGAAACTATGTAATTCCTTGGCTCTCAAGTAACTATGTGTTTACTTGACCGCCAAGCACCATGTGTACTTCCGCCTGGGTATAAATAGACCACTTCTATCATCAATAAAGACTGATGGATCATCTTTCATTCAACTCTCTTGCTCTTTACTTTTCACTCAAAACACGTTATCAACACTTCGCTAATAGACGAGGGGATCAGCCTAATAGACGAGGCCAATGAAGAACACGCGAACGGCACCGTCCTCAACAATAACAGATGCATCTCCGGTGATCTTCAACATCGACCACCGGACACAATGCTGGCATCAAGAAAATAAATCGGAGTCCAACAACGTGCTCCTTTGTCGATTTAATTCCTACACATAACAATACTTTTTCCAGGAAGAACAGAGAAGGAGAAGATGCAAGAGGAATAAGCGAAAAAGTAGAAACACTCTTACGGCGGGCGCTCTTCTACGAGACGATCAAGCATACCAATGCTTTGATATAATTGCTACAAAAAAAGGTGTTTTCTTTACTGATTTCAATCTCGTACGCAACAAATACTATCGATTAAGTACCTTTGGCCTTCGCCATGGCAGCGTGGAGGCCACAACGCACAAGGCAAAACCATGGATTTATGCCTCGGCCCTCTGCCTGGCGCTCGACCAAGAAGCGGCGCCCTCCGGCGCAACTTCCCGCGACTCGTCCCCACACCGGCTCCAGACGACACAACCTGAGCGGCGTGGAGACTGGAGTGGACCTCTGTCGCGGCGCCCGACGAGACGCACGGCGCCCTCCGTCGTGGCTGCTAGCAGACACGGCTACTCCCGTGACATCAGGCCATCAGCCACGGCCGCAACGTCTACGGTGACAGCACTCTCGTAGCACGGCGACGCTTGCTACCAACCATGGCCGTCAGCCTGGTCCTGCCCGACATGAAGGTGGCTTCCCGCAACAGCCAGAGGCACGTGGCGACTCTCGGCGTCGGCGGTCCTTGGCCCTGGGCCTCCCGGCGCGGTGCCTTCTGACCGGAGTTCCCGACCACCAATGGAGACGGCATCTAGAAAAATTCCCCATAAGGAATAGTAACTATACGAATGGCGGTGGTTTGCTATGGTCAGAGTCACAAACACGAGATAAGGAACGGGGATATCTTATCCTTTCGGCGTTTTGTATTTAGGCTCCTTCTGAATTCACTACGGGAATCGCCCCCTATGCCGACGGCCAGGGCCGTCGGCATAGGCCTGACTCCCGTCGGGATAGACCTATGCCGACAGCTCCCGTCGGCATAGGGCCGTCGGCAACATATGCGTCGGCACAACCAGGGAGGCCTCGGCATAGAAAAGTCGTCGGCATATATGATACGCCGACGGGGGCCGTACATCTATGCCAACGGTCCTGGCCGTCGGCAACTATCACGCCTAACGGCGGCCGCCGTCAAGTCTGGCCAACGACAGGCCGCCACGTGGCACACCTATGCCGACGGCCTGGCCGTCGGCCTAGTCAAAAGCTACGCCGATGGCCTGGCCATCGGCATAGGTGTGCCACATGGCGGCCTGTCGTTGGCCATGGACCAGGTCTATGCCGACGGCTAGGCCGTCGGCCTAGCTTCAAACTATGCCGACGGCATAGCCGTCGGCATACTCCTTCATACAGAGTTCCCAGCAGCTGACGCGTGGCACCTATGCCGACGGCATAGCCGTCGTCATAGCTTTTAAACTATGCCGACGGCAGTGCCGTCAGCATAGGTGCCACGTGTCATTCTTTGGGAGCTCATACCGACCCTATCTTGAAGCGGCATAGCCGTCGGCATAGTTTGCTTTTATTTATTTTTATTTTTTCTATTTTTTTTCAAATCAGTTCAATTCAAATAACAACACATATATAACAACACATATCAGCAACACATATCAGCACATATCATTGAACGTAAGCATAAGCATCATCACAACAATAGATCATCATCACACAAGCATAAGCATATCAACGAACGTAAGCATAAGCATAAGCATAAGCATCATCACACAAGTCATCTAAATGATCATCAGCACACACAAGTCATCTCAAGCATCATCATCACATCTCAAGCATCATCGAGCACCGCGGAGGTCGTCACCACCAAGACCGCCGAAGCCCACGTCGTCACTGCTAGCGGCAGCGCTACCGCCTCCACCTCCGCCTCCGCCTCCGTGGATCAGAGTGGTCGGGCTCCGTGTCTCCGGAGTGCTGCGAAGACCACCGCCAATGGTAGATCCATCTGTTCCCTGGATGTTGAAAAGACATATTAACGGGATATATGACTGTGTTGAAAGGCATGACATGCTTTGGGTGAATAGATTGGGGATGAACTAACCGGCGAGGGGCCAGCGTTACGTACACAAACTCCTCAAAGCCCAAAGCAGACCTTTGGTTGTCTTTGGAGGGCATTGTGTTGGAGGGAACTGAGGACACCTGCCGGCCGCCATTTCCTGAAAAGCCAGCTGCATCTGGCTATCCCTCTGCACTTGGTGTTCATAAAGCCTCTGGTGCCACGCCATGGTCTCCTGGCGTGTGTACTCCAGGTAGGCCTACGGTATGACATGATGGAACTCATAAAACTACTAAATGCGGAAAATAAAGTGAGCAATGAAGATAAGAGGGAAAATACTTACAGATTGTTGCTCCTGAAAGAGGGACTGTGCACTGGTCACTGGCTGGCTCGTGCGCTGGCTCAGGCTCGGGTCGATCCGACGAAGCTGTGTGTAGGAGATACTAGGAGTGATCACAGCATCGAGAACCGCCTCCCGACCGTGCTCCTTGGGCCCCATGCTCACCACCGCCCTGTCGTCCAGAGGCGCCGCAATGGGGTCAGGTGTGTCAGGATGTAACTTCAGATACGCTGAGGAGTAGGCCTTCTTCCTCCCCGCGGTCTTCTTGCTGTAGTACTGGGGCTCGCCAGGCTTGGAGTCCTTCCGCGTATGGGCGATCTCCCACGCCTGCATGTCTGACAGCGGCCGCTTCAGTTTCTCCTCCTGCACTACCAAACAGAGGTTAGTCATACATAAGAAAGTGATGGTAAATAGAAGAAGAAGAATGTTTAATGAGGTGAGTCATACATTAACTGCCTTGTGGAGATAGTGGTTTCGGTTTCCCTGAGCATGTACTCCCTCCGTCCCTCGGTTAGCCTTATTTTTGGTTCTCATAGCCGCCTGTGCTCGGCCTCATCACACCAAAGATCCACCAATGCCGCCCAGGACTCGTCTTTTCCATAACACCAATTTGGATACACCTACATAATAAAAGCATAATGGCATGTAGGTGTGTCCAAATTGGTGTTATGGAAGCATAAAGCATAAAGCACAAGGTAATGAATGCATAATGAAAGCATAATATATGAAAGCATAATGAAAAATCTTTTATACTTACCGCCAAGAACTCGGGCCTATCCAAGGTAATGCCCATCCTCCGCGCTTCTTCCTTGGTCATCTTCACACCAAGAACGTCGTGGTAGTATGTGGAGATGGCCACATAGCGCACCTCGTACTGCATCTGACGGGCCTTCTTCTTGCATTGGCGCAGCACGATCTGGTCCGCTCTAGCCCTGTGCTCCGAAAGAACTCGATAGAATTTTTACAATCATGCATGAAACAAGAATGGAAGAAGCCATGAGTTAAATCATTTTCATGAAACTAGAATGGACTTGTGCTTCTGAAGAGAACTCACCCAGAAAGTAGTGATCACGACCTTGGCATGGGTCTCATGGTCCGCGTGGCGGGCCGCTTCCTAGTGGTCCCAGCTCGTGGCCAAAACCCGACGATCCGGCTGCCTGACTGGATCCGGACAGTACAACCCCGCCCAGTATAACTTCAGCAAGACGGTGATGAGGCCATTAGGAATACGGACCCCTTTAGAATATATCCAGTTGCTGCAAAAGAATGAACTATTAGCATGTGACAAGCAAAATAAATAACAACCGGAATAAGCATGTGACAAGAAAAATAATGAACCTCTTACTCTTTTCCCGTGGGCTCAATGAGCCACTTCTGCTCCTCAGTAGCAGGAACGTGCTTTGGTAGGTTTGCGTTACCACACAGCCACCCCTTCTTGTCAACCCCCTTCCCGTCACCACCATCATCCCCGCCACCACCCTCCTCCTCGCCTGCCTGCCCCTCCCCAACCTCCTCCTCCTCGCATGCCTCCTCCTCCACCTCCTCCTCCTCCTCCTCCACCTCCTCCTCCTCCTCCTCCTCCTCCACCTCCTCCTCCTCCTCCTCCTCCTACTCCTCCTCCCTAGAGTGTACCTCACTAGAGGAGGGTACCTCACTAGAGGAGGGCCTCGAAGACAACACCCCTAAGTCGGTGAGGGTGCGCTCTTTCCGTCGCGACCCCTCAGAGTGGCTCTCCCCCAGCACCTCGTCCTCTAGAGGCTCTCCCCGCCCCCTCCTCCTCTAGGGGCACCTCTCCCTCGACCTTCCTGTGAGGAGTCATCGTCAAGTAGCCGAGGGGAGGATTACGTGCTTTCGACCACTCCGACTAGGCAGGCCGGCGACCTTGCGCAGAAACCCACGTAGTCGGCCTTCCCCTTGCCCATGTTCCACGAACCTGCATTGAAAAGAGAAAAAGCAATTAGTAAATTAATGAAATGAAGGAAAAGGCATGATAATAAACACATTAATAAAAATGCATAAAAAGGCATATTCCTAAACTATAGAAAAAAATACTTGAAACGTACATCTGCTAGAACCCATATGAATCGTCACTGTTGTAACCTCTTTCTCGGTCCATCTCAGCATCACTATCAATCATATCATCTTCGTTGTCCGACGGAGGTGGAGGCTCTTCCTCGTCGTCAGCGCCTTCATTTAACTTTTCTAGCATAAGTATGTCATTTTCATTGACAATGGTCTCACCATCATTCCGTGCATCGTCGACGCTTGGGTCCACATCATCATCACCCAATGGTCCAGCGTCATCGTTTCTAACCACATCATCATCATCATCATCATCAGGTTGCTCTTGATAGAACACTCCCTCGTATGTCATGGGGTTAATGTTGTAGTAATCGCCTTCATTCGAGTCTGGTAGCTTACCATGTGGCGACACCTTGAACACAACTTCCCAACCCTTTAGATACACTTTCTGGCATGGGTAAGGCAGATAATATACTTGTGTAGCTTGGGTAGCTGCAATGAAGAGATCGGCTCCGGCATAGACGGTTGATGGTTTAACTTCGACCAAACCAATGGAAGGCGTATGTTTTACCCCCTCCCGCGGATCGAACCATCGGCATTTGAACACAGGTAGACTTAGGGTCTCACGCCCCTGACGGAATTTAACCTCGTATATATTTTGTACCCTTCTGTAGTAGTCTACTGAATTTTGACCGGGGGTGTACACTCCAGTATTTATAGTTTTGGGATCGGGGCGGCTGTATTGGTGCTCCTCTGTATGGAAGCGATACCCATTCACATCATACTTTTTACATGTCATGACGGCAGGGTCAAAACCCATGGAAACCCATCTCAATTCATCATCCATAGATATGTTCGGATCTTTTCCCTACAAGTATAATGGAAATTGTTGCGTGCATTAGTTCGGTTAACTAAAAAATGTTGAAGTAGGTATTTAATAGGGGAGTGTGGAAAATTACTTTCTCCATGAACCAAGCAACAAATTTTTTACGTCCAGGGTTTCCATCACGGAGAAAAGTAAGTGCCTCCCCCTCAGTAGGAGGATTCACTCCCGTCCATTCCTCTTGAAAGAAATCACTAAAAAAAGATAAGCGGTGTTAGACCGGGACTAAGTGAACATGAAACATGATGATGTGGAAGACATAAAGGAATGGTGTAGTGGTATTACCTCATCCACACTTCCTCAACTTTCTTGATGTTGTGCAAGATATAGAACATGAGGTCCTCCCACTCTTGTCGTGGCATGTTATAAGATTTCGAGGCCCAGCCCTCCCACCTTGCGCGTTGAATAGATCGAGCCTGGGTTGATACTTGGGCTCTTCTATATTGTATCGAGGCACCTTGTTATGCAGATGGGGAACATTAGTGCGGATAGTATGATGTCCTTAGGTCGACACCTCCTCTAGGATAAGCGCCTCAGCTATGGAAGCTTCAATCTTAGCTTTGTTTCCACATTTCCGTCGGAGATGCTTGTTACGCCTCTCGGGGCCGTCTTGCCCGGCGATTTTGCACAGGGCCCCCAACAATACCTCGTTAGCGAGGTGCGAGAATGAGATGTGTCATCGGAGTAAAGAAGCCTGGCGGAAAGATCTTCTCTAGCTTGACTATCAACTCCGGTGCCTTATTATGCAATTTTTCAATCACCTCTTTACTTACTTCTTTAGCACAGAGCGTGCGGAAGAAATGGCTAAGCTCGGCAAGCACTCGCCATACATGCTCGGGGACATAGCCTCGAACCATCACCGGCATTATCCGCTCAATCCATACATGGTAGTCATGACTCTTCAGGCCAGTCACTTTGCCCGTTGAAAGATTGACTCCCTTACTTATATTCGATGCATAACCATCGGTGAACTTCAAAATTTGTTTCAGCCAGATAAGTACTTCTTTTTTCTGGCGGTTTAAAGACAAAGTCAGCATCTGGCTTGAACCAGTTTTTTCGACCGCCTGTGGGAGGCTTCATGTTCAGGCATGGTCTATCACAAATTCTCTGTTGATCGGCTCTAGATTTTACGTTATCCTTCGTCTTATCAGGAATGTTGAGGATCGTGTGGAAAAGGGACTCTGCCACATTCTTTTCGGTGTGCATCACATCAATATTGTAAGGAAGTTTGAGGTCCTTGAAATAGGGAAGCTGCGAGAAGGGGGGTAATGTGAGTCCAGTTGTGCGTCTCACCATATCCCTCGAAGCCTTTGGCTTTGGCTTTGCCTTTGCCTTTGACTTTAGGCTTGAGAGCTTTTAGCTGAGCAAGAACATCTGCCCCCGAAAATGTTGGAATCTCGGTTACTTCATGAACAACCCGGCCTTTCGTGAAGTTCTTCTTGTCTTCCCTATCTGGATGGTCTGGAGGGAGGAACTGTCGATGCAGGTCAAAGGCTACATACTTGCCACACTTACTCAGCCAAATCATTCGCAAAGCCTGCATGCACACTGGGCATGGCATCTTCCCACTTGTACACCATCCGCAGAATAGAGCATAGCTGGGAAAGTCATGCATGCAATAGTGCAACCAAACTTTCATCAAGAAATTTCTCTGCAGGTCTCGGTCGTATGTCAGCCTCGGAAAGTACCAAGAATGGTGCAAAGCATCCACAAGCGGCTGCATAAACACACCCAATTGCTTCCCCGGGTATTCAGGCCCCGGAATGATGAGCGACAAGAACATGGTCTTCCGTTGCATTAGGGCACCGGGAGTAAGATTGAGCGTAATTACAAACACGAGCCAGCGGTGTATGGATTGGACGACATACCATATGGATTCAACCCATCACCTGATATGGCTATTCTGACATTCCCAGCCTCAGCTGCTTCCTCGGGGTATTATTCATCGAATGACTTCTGTCGTGGTTTCATCATGGCAGATGTCCTCATGAAAGGACTTAGTGGTGGAGCCATCGCTACGGGTTAACTTGAAAGGGTTTAAAGCGGTCGCGAAGACACAAGAGTTATACTAGTTCGGCCCCTTCGATGAAGGTAAAAGCCTACGTCTAGTTTGTGATGGGATTGATGTGGTCTCGATGACTAGGGGGAAAATAAGCTTCGCCTAGGCCTCGAGTTGTTGTTGTGTGTCCCCCTTGAACCGCCCCGGGTCGTCCCCTTATATACACGGGTGACGCCTGTCGTTCGTAGAGAGTCCCAATCTCCGGTTCATACTCGTATCCGGGTTGGTCTCTCTCTATTCCTAACTTACAATACAAGTTTACATACCAGGCCGGTTCACGGCTACAGGTCCTAAACCGACTACGGGCCTTGGGCCCTTACTTTCATGCTTGGGATTTTACACTATTGAACTACTGATGAAGTTAACTCGGCCCGGATAGGCCGGTTTACGCCCAGTAGTAATATCCCCAACATTAGGCCCCGGATTGATTTGAACAGGTTCATGTCAATCCTTGATAAAAAATCTTCAACTTCAATATCTTCTTGTAATTGTTGAACCGCCGTGATATCCCCTTCTCTCGTTATCAGAAACCGCCGTGACGTCATCTTCGGAGCACCGTAACGGTCCATCATGACATCACCTCTGCATAAAAAGGATCAAAAAGATTCCCTTCTCATTAATGATTATCCCGAAAATCGAGGCGACAGGCGCGCCCACTCGGCCGCTTCGGACGCCTTGATTCTCGCGCCTGCCTTTCACTCCTTCCCTTATAAATAAAGCCCGAGGGCCCCCTTTTCTCTTCCTCTTCTGCATCTTCTTCTTCCTCGCGACGACCTCAGCTCTGAAGCTCCGCCGCCGTCCGCGACCTTCGAGAACCACACCAACCAAGGCCGCTGCATCAACTTTGAGTTAGATCGAGACTCATCGCCCCCTCATACAATCTGCAGCGGTAAACTTCTTCTGTTCTTTGCCTTTAGATCTGCATTAAAGTTTTGCAAGCTCATCCATGATCCTCCATTTTTCCTCTTCTTCCTACCTTCTGCCGTGGTAGTTTTAATCCAAAAACAGTATAGATCTCTTGCGGTAGTCATTCCACATCTGTTTTTAATACTAGCAGCCCTTCCTTTTCTTCTGGTAGAGTATACATCCTTCTCTGTTTTTCTTGAACGCCTTTTAAAGAACGCACTAAAAACTGTCTTATAAATGCGCGCTAGATCCAAATAGATTTGACCATTGTGTGAAACCTGTTTCTGTCAACACTTAGCAGAAAACTTGAATCTGGGCCTTTCTGCCTATGGGCGGTTTAATCCTTGATAGCCAATCCACCATATGTCATTAGCCCTCCCTTAAACCGCCAACCGTACCTTGCATTGTAATTTCACCGGTTTAACACTGAATTTTTCACTTACAAACCGTAGACAGTGAACCGGCACCTGTTTGATTTTCTTTCAGCTCCCCCTTCCGGAATGGCGAAACAATTTTCTTCTTGCAATTGGGTTCCGTCCCGGATCACGGAAACACAGCTCAACGGCTACGTCACCACTGGCGTTTTAGCCTCAAAAAAATTTCTCCACTGGCGTGTTCCGGAATCGGAATGTCCGTCGGAACCTGAAGAAGGAGAGGTGATTGTTTTTATGCAACACCTAGACCGGGGATTCAGCCCGTCTAGATCAAAAATTTTCCGGGATGTCCTCGCAAGCTTCGAACTCCATCCACAAGATATTGGTCCGAACTCTGTGTCCAATATATGCCACTTTCAAGTCTTTTGGAAAGTCTATCTTCAAGAAGAACCAACCGTGGAGTTATTCCGAGATTTCTTTCATTTGAACCGCCGTACAGAGTTCTCGGGCGGTCCTAACACAGAATTTGGTGGCGTTTCAATCCAAAAAAGGAAAGAAGTGGACTTTCCTCATGCCAAACATCATAGCCATCCGAAAGATTGGAATCAAACCTGGTTCTATTGCCGGAACACTGCTCCTAACGGAGAAAATCCCTTGCCGGGTTATCGCCCTCACCGGCTTAGCAACGACCACCCATTGCCTTCGCGCTTGACTGCCACAGAACGGAAGAACTTTGCACCCCAAATTATCAAGCTCCGGGCTCTGATGGCCAACGGCTTAACTGGTATTGACCTTGTCCGCTGTTGGGTTTCTTGGGGCATCTTGCCATTAAGCCGCCGCCCCGGATTGATGCATGAATACACTGGTGACGTCAAAGATCCTCAACAACATCACGAGCTATCAATAACTGAGCTTGAAGTTGCCGAGACAGTGAAGAAAATGCTCGATGAACCGATCTCCGCGTGCAGCCAAACCGGGTTGGCCCCGTTCTGCGTCTCCAACAAACCGCCCACGGTAAGGTTCCTCTCATTGCTCTACTGATTTTGATTCCATATTGATTGTATTAATCTCTTATTAATTCTCAGGCTAACAACTCCTTTTGGAAACGAACGAAACCGCCCGGGTTCCTCGTGTAAAGACCAAGACCACCAAGAAAGGCGGCAAGAGGAAAACCGCCGAGTCTTCGAATCACGGAGGATGAAGAATCGATGCTGAGGTAGAGCTTGACTTACTTTGTTCTTTTCTCATTCATTTCTTGACAGCTACAATTCCTGTGATGACGCCGAGGCCAGCCATGCAGAACTGTTGAGGTAATCCTTCTTTCTTCCGATTCTGATCTTGTACCGATTAAAAGAATTACGCCGCACAGTCCGGAAAGTGAAACAATCTCACTCTTGTGCTCATTTGAATCCAAAACTTTCTTTGAAGACACAGCAAACTGAAGAACGCCGTACGACCCGGCATAGCGGTCAACAAATTACGTCGTCCGGTTTAGCTGACACACCAACCCGGAAACGTCGTCCAGAGGTAACTTGTTCTCCTGAAAAGTGTTATCCTTTGAAAGGTTTCTTCCGATGCCCTCTCAATCCGTCTGACCCAAATTATCAGGCTTCTTCCAACTCGTCTGGCGGTTCATCAACCACTCAGCTACCTCCTCTCAAAGTTGCTGCTGGGTAAGCATATTACTCCTTAATTTGTTCCTTGTATTTGTCGGTTTATCATATTCTAACCCTTGATGTTGTAGCACCAAGGCTCGTCTTAGTAAAAAGGCCAAGACCCTCGACCCTACTGTGATGCTGATCCGGAGAAGACTCCAGAGCATCATGGTGAAAATCCCGAAGTTGCTAAAGACAGCTCTGCTGGGGTTAATCAAGATGCCAATGCTAATCCGCCAGAAGTTGAACCGGATGTCCAAGTTGAGACGTCACATCCTCCTGCTCCACCGAGTCCTGCAGCAGAACAACGGGACTCAACTGCTGATCCGCCAAGCCCGGGTATGAAAGCGCCAAGCCCAGGTGAAAATGCCAATCCGGCCAGCCCGACCAAAGATGATGATGTCGTAGTTACGGGCACCGCATATACCGCCCCTGGCAATCCAGTTGCTCTATCAAAGCACAGCGCCAAGGAAGAATTCTTGCCATGAGCAAAGGGAAGGAAAAACTGATCTGTCGACTTATGACAATTTCTCTGCCCAAGATCTTCACTCAAGCTTCTGAACCGGCTCTACACAAGCCGTGATTTGAAGCTTGATGCAGTAAATCTTATGAAGGAGCGCTATGAGGTAAACAGTTATGCCTTTCTCTTGTACCTTCATTGCATAGTATCCCCCAAGGGCGTGTAGGTAATCTTCTTTCAAGCCGGTACTTGATATAGAACTCAATACTTTCAGAGTCCACTGTTGTAGCCCCCAAGGGCCGGTTCAACTTAGTATAATTACCGGGACTTAACATAAAACTCAATGCTTCAGAATTCACTGATGTAGCCCCCAAGGGCCGGTTCAACTTAGTATAGTTAAACCGGGACTGTAATTTATATCGCCGCAGCAGAACATGTTCGAGCAAATAGCCATTAGCCCCCAAGTGCCAAGTTGAATACCTGTATTGAGCTTGGGACTTTGTGATTTTATTGGCAGATGAAGATCAAATATGCATTAGCCCCCAAGTGCCAAGTGTATGACTGGTTATGCGCTTGGGACTTGTAATGAAAATACTAACATGCTCCCTTTTTGTCGTAGAGTGAGATACGCCAACAAACCTCACAAATCAATGATCTTCAAGAAAATCTGAAATCTCCACAAGCAGAAACCTCCAAGGCCAAGGATGAGCTGAAAACCGCCTTGACTACTATGGAGCAGCTCAAGGAGTGGTTTAAGTCCGAGCGGGCCAACTGGGATACTGAAAAGGCGGGCTTGCTAAAACGGGCGGAGGATGCTGAAGCAGCCATTAAACCGGTGACGGAAGAGCTCACTGGATTAAAGCATCAAATCAATGCCATGACCTCTGCAATATTTGGTAAGCAATGTTTCACCAAGGTTGTGATGAATATTCCATTTTGAAATTTCCTCCGGTTTAACCTGGACTTTCTTAAACCGGTATAGGTAAGCGCATTGCTCATCTGGGCTCTGACATGCGGAAGAAACTCAAGGCCGCGTATACGCTAATTGAACAGTTGTATTCCGGCACCCAGTGAGTTATTTGCGCCACTTCTTATGATAACGCAGCTCCGACATTGATCAAGGACACACTGGACCAGCTATCTATGATACCGGCACAGATAGAAGAATCGAAACGATCCGCTGCCCGGGCTGGCACCTTATTGGCACTAACTCGCGCCAAAGCATGGATAGCTGACCTTGATCTGGCTGACATAGCCAAAGGCTTCCCCAGTGCTCAAGAAAATGGCGAAGCATTTGATAATGATGCTCTCAAACGGGTAACAAGGGAGATGCGTCCTCTGGCGAGTCAACTGGCAGAAGAGGCCAACCTGACGGTTCATCGCTCCTTCTACGACGCGAACAACAGACGGGTTTAATGGAAGTGCAGAACCTTGTTCCACCAACCCGTAAGCACACTTATGCCCCTGATGTTGATCCGGCTGAGCTTATAAGTGAAGAGGCTGTCTTTCAGGCTTTAACCCGGATTGACTGGACCACCAATGACTTCCGGCCATTGGATGGTGAGGAGGAAGAAGTTGAACCGACGCCAGACGTCCCATCTTCTTCACGTCAACCCGCAATGAAGCTTAATCCGTCAAGCCGGTTGATGCATCGGCTACTGTTATGACGCAATTCCAAATTTTGGGCCTCTGAATGCCTTGTAATAGGATAGCCATCACTTTTGTTTTTAATATGCCTTCGTGCAATGGTGCTGACTCCTTTGATTGAATGATCGAAACCTTCAATTTAGATTGCCTGCCGTCACAAAATCTTAAACTGCTACATGATGCATGCCGCCAGCCGGTTTGTGACATTCATATATATATGAAATGAAATATTGAGGTATATAATCAAAATTTTGTGATACAAAATACCTGCCATCGCTGGGCATGAAGTTGGCTTAGCCAATCTTGAAGCGGAGGTTGTATAAACCATTTTCATCAAAGGAGAAAACAGCTCCTGTGTTTATAATGCCGGTTTACCATGTAAACCGTGCCGGGTCATGACAAGCCCCCTGTTACTCCATGATGGGATGTTAACAGAAAAAATCAAACCGGAAGAATTATCCCCGGATTAAAAATGGACCGAATTCCGTCAATTGACAGCTTGAACCGGTTTAAAAAACGTTATCGGCTTAAGAAACGCAACAAAGTCAAATAATAGTTATGAAAAAATATGGAAGCAAAGGTAATGATAAAACCGTTTTGCAAAAAGAGGCTTTACTGAGCCGATCAGATGGTGTTACCATGGTCGGACACGACCAAGCTCCCAATAAGGTATAGTCATGGTTCAAGTCAGCCAGGTCCCCAACTGAAACCGTGGCATTATGCTGATCAAGTGGCGTGGCAATGGTTTGGGTTCGACCAAGCCCCCAAGTGACTCTATGGCCTTAGGCCGATCAAGAGGCATGACTGGTTCAGACTTGACCATGTCCCCAAGTGATCTAGTGGCTCTCGCCTATCGAAAGGTGTTGCATTGGTTCGGACACGACCAAGCCCCCAAGTGATATCATAAAGCTTTTGAAAAGCAAACTCAGGGGGTAAACCGGAGGCCGCTTTAAAACAGAACAACTCCATGTAACCACGCATGATGTAATGTAACAGATACCCGCTTTAGCCGAGGCTCCGGTTTATTACTTTATTCATAATATATACGGTCATAATATGTACATAAGTAGAGCCAATGGCTCCAGGTATAATAAGGCGAAGATGAGCTATGTTCCACGTCCTGTTGGTCTCCTCCTCGGCGTCGTGAGTCTTTATGCTCTCGAACATCGATCAGATAGTATGACCCGTTGTGCAGATTCTTGCTGACCATGAAAGGTCCCTCCCAAGGTGGGGATAGCTTGTGCATATCAGTCTGGTCTTGGATGAGTCGAAGTATCAAATCTCCTTCTTGAAAAGTTCTGGTTCTGACCCGGCGACTATGATAACGACGAAGATCCTGTTGGTAAATCACCGAGCGGGCAGCTGCTATGTCACGCTCTTCATCCAGCCGATCCAAAGCGTCCTGTCGTGCTGTCTCGTTATCCGCTTCAACATAAGCTGTCACACGAGGTGAGTCATGACGGATGTCACTGGGGAGAACCGCCTCCGCTCCATAAACCAAAAAAAAACGGCGTGTATCCCGTGGATCTGTTAGGTGTAGTATTTATACTCCATAACACAGACGGTAGCTCTTCTACCCAACAACCCGGCGTCCTCTTCAAAGGGACCATAAGCCGGGGCTTGATGCCTCTCAAGATTTCTTGATTGGCTCTTTCCGCTTGACCATTGGACTGTGGGTGAGTTACTGAAGAAACATCAAGCCGGATGTTCTCACGTTCGCAGAACTCGTTCATGGCACCCTTGGACAAATTGGTACCATTATCTGTGATGATACTGTGTGGAAAACCAAATCGGAAAATCACCTTTTTGATGAACTGAACCGCCGTGGCTGCATCACACTTGCTAATGTGTTCTGCCTCTACCCACTTTGTAAATTTGTCGACCGCCACCGGCAGGTGGGTCTTCTTGTCCTTGGACCTTCCGAAGGTCCAACCATATCCAACCCCAAGTCGCGAACGGCCAAGTAATTGGAATCATCCTCAATTCTTGGGCGGTACATGAGCATCGTCTGGAAAACTTTTGGCAACCATCACATCGTCGACCAGATCTTACGCATCGGCATGGGCGATTAACCAATAGAAACCGTGGCGGAACGCTTTAGCCACCAAGGATTTTGAACCGGCGTGGTAACCACAATCTCCTTCGTGGATCTCACGCAATATTTCATAGCCTTCCTCAGGGGACACACAGCGTTGAAACGCCCCTGACACACTGCAATGATGCAAATCGCCATTAACAATGGTCATAGACTTAGATCGTCGAATTATCTGTCGGGCCAACATCTCATCTTCTGGTAACTCGCCCCGGTTCATGTACGCCAGATAAGGAATCGTCCAATCCGGAATGACGTGCAGAGCTGCCACCAATTGAGCCTCCGGATCAGGAATAGCCAAATCCGCTTCACCAGGGAGCTTGGTGACGGGTTGTGCGATGCGTCAAGAAAAAATTGGGCGGGGCCGTTTTGCGTTGAGAGCCCAACCGGCTTAAAGCGTCCGCCGCTTCATTCTTCCGACGGTCCACGTGGTCCACCTGGTAGCCCTTGAAATGACCTGCGACAACATCCACCTCACGACGATATGCAGCCATGAGTGGGTCCTTTGAATCCCAAGTGTCAGACACCTGTTGAGCCACTAAGTCCGAGTCACCGAAGCACTTAACCCGGCTTAGATGCATCTCCTTAGCCATCCGAAGACCATGGAGCAAGGCTTCATACTCAGCTGCATTGTTAGTAAAAGGGAACATTAATCGGAGAACGTAACAAAACTTGTCACCTCGTGGGGAAGTTAATACGACTCCAGCCCCCGAGCCCTCCAACTGCCTGGATCCGTCAAAATGGATGGTCCAATATGTATGATCCGGCTTTTCTTCAGGCGCTTGCAACTCCATCCAATCATTAATGAAATCCACAAGTGCTTGAGACTTCACCGCCGTCCGAGGCACGTACTTCAAACCGTGCGACCCAAGCTCTATAGCCCACTTTGCAATCCGGCCAGTCGCTTCCCGGTTCTGTATGATATCACCTAAGGGAGCAGAACTGACTACTGTGATGGGGTGCCCTTGGAGATACTGCTTCAGTTTCCGGCTTGCCATAAAAACTCCATACACCAGCTTCTGCCAATGCGGATACCTTTGCTTAGATTCAATAAGCACCTCGCTGATATATTAAACCGGACGTTGAACCGGATGCTCCATTCCTGCCTCCTTTCGCTCTACCACAATTGCCACGCTGACCGCCCTGGCGTTAGCAGCAACATATATAGCGACGACTCCTTGTCGATGGGAGCGGCGAGTACAGGCGGGTTGGCCAATTGCCGCTTTAAGTCCTCCAACGCTTCATCGGCGGCTGGACTCCAGACAAACTGATATGTCTTCTTCAGCATCTGGTACAAAGGGATGGCCTTCTCTCCGAGGCGGCTGATAAACCGGCTCAGCGCGGCAATCCGGCCCGCCAAACGCTGGACATCATTAATACACTTTGGTTTAGCCAGGGAGGTGATAGCCGTAATCTTCTCCGGATTAGCTTCAATCCCCTGTTGGACCCGAGAAAACCCAATAACTTGCCTGCCGGAACACCAAAAACACATTTGGACGGGTTGAGCATCATCTTGTAAACCCGCAGGTTGTCAAAGGTTTCTTTCCAATCATCAATCGGTGTTTCCTTCTTCCTTGACTTAACCACAATATCATCCACATAGGCATGCACATTACGGCCGATATGTTTATGCAAGCAATTACATACACAACGCCGATAAGTTGCTTAGCGCTCTTCAGCCCAAAAGGCATAGACACATAGCAGAAGGCTCCAAAGGGAGTGATAAACGCTGTCTTCTCCTGGTCCTTAATCGCCATCTTGATCTGATGATATCCAGAATACGCATCCAAAAAGCTCAAACGCTCACAACCCGTAGTGGCATCAATAATCTGGTCAATGCGGGGGAGGGCAAAAGGATCTGCTGGACAAGCCTTGTTAAGATCTCGTAATCCACACACATGCGCCAAGTGCCGTTTTTCTTAAGAACCAGCACTGGATTAGCAAGCCACTCTGGATGGAAAACTTCAACGATAAAGCCAGCCGCTAAGAGCCTGACCACCTCCTCTCCAATGGCCTTACGCCTTCCTTCATTAACCCGGCGGAGAAACTGTTTCACCGGTTTGTACTTGGGATCAACATTAAGAGTGTGCTCAGCGAGTTCCCTCGGTACACCTGGCATGTCAGAAGGCTTCCATGCAAAAATGTCCCGGTTCTCACGGATGAACTCGACGAGCGCGCTTTCCTATTTCGGATCCAAGTTGGCACTGATGCTGAACTGCTTGGACGAATCGCCAGGCACAAAGTCATTACAAAACCGCTTCATACGCCCCAACTTCAACTTCAAAGGCTTAAACCGGCAGTTACCCTCCAGGGTCAAGATCGCAGAGTCAGTGTTGATCCGGTCTGACGAGTGCAAGATTTCCAAAACGCGGCGCACCCAATGGGTTGTTGACTCCCCTTCACCTTGGACACAAGCCGTCAAGTCCACTACGGACATGGGCTGCTTACAGGTATCTTTGAAATTCTGGATAAACCGGGTCCGCAACTGGGCCCATGAACTGATAGAATTCGGTGGTAAGCTCTTCAACCAGGTACGGGCCGTGCCTTCGAGCATCATGGTGAAGTACTTTGCACACGCAGCCTCATCCACATCCAGCATCTCCATGGCCATCTCATAACTTTCTATCCATGCTTCGAGCCAAATCGGCGGTGTAATTTGGCACCTTGCGCGGACCCTTGAAATCCTTTGGCAAGCGTACATTGCGTAAAGCGGAGTGCGAGACAAGGCACCCCAAAGAGCTAGAGGTAACCCCAGGCTCAAAGATGGTCGGACGAATCGGGCGTGGTCGATAATCTGGATGTCAGCGCTGCTAACTCAGCCTCCCTGCGTGCGGGCCCGGTCCACCACCTCCTGAAGCGTTGTTGAAACAACCTACCCGGTTGTTGCCACGCTGCGCGCACCACGCCGCATTACTTGATACGGCCGGTTCATCCACGTGCTCGCTATAGCTTCGCTTGGGCGGGGGGTAGAGTGGATCCGGTCGCGGCTGTACGAATACGCTTCCTGTTGGACCAAAGCTGTCCTAAGGAGCTCCTTGACCCGACGCGTCTCTACTGCCTGTGGTGAATCGCCTTCAATTGGAATTGCCTCCATTCGTGCCGCAGCTGCGAGAAGGTTATCCATCAGGTTGGAGTAGTGACCTGGAGCCGTTTGCACAGCCTGAGGCATGCTGGCATTATGGCGAGGTAGATCTATTATGCGGGGCTGAACCGGCGCGCCCGTCCCAGGTGCTTCCGCCCGGTTTACCACCGGCGGATTACTGGTCCCCGCTCCTTTCCCTCGAAAACTGAAGGCAAACGGGATCTATATTTCCTCTTCATGACTTCATGCGACGCGCTCGATCCAAAGATGAGCCTATAAGCACGGCATCCAAAGCGGCCCGCTCTGCCGCCATCCTGGCGTCTGCGGCTGCTAGATCCGCTTTAGTCTGAGTGATTTGTTCCTTCACCTTCGCAATCTCCGCGTTATGAACGTCCTGGTCCACCGGGTTAACCTCTGCCATGAGCACAGCCAACGCATCGAATAGTTCTGATAAAACTTGAGCCGGCGGGCGCACAAGGCCTCCTGCCCCGGCTGCCGTCGCCGCTGTTGAACCGGCAACCATTGTCGCAATGGTCGAAGAGTGAAGTATTGCTTGTGTACCGGCCATGAATATTCCAACCCGGTTGGGCAGATCGAGAGGGTCCGGAATATCACACCGTCGGAACAGCCCCAATCCGGCCATCTTGTAGCTGATATAGAGACTCAGTTTCTCTGGTCGACGACTCGTCATCAGAGTAGACGACGGTTTCGCCACCAGATTCTGATCCGTCCTCATAACTTCCTCCATGGATGACTCCCACGAAGGCACGCTTTACGACCGGTTTAGCCTGGGCAGGTCTCGCACGCTGAGCCCTCTCGACGAGGTCGGTGCAGATGTCCGGCTCAGCCACAGCTCACCAATCTTGCCGATGAAAACGTGTATGCCACCAAAGGGGACCCGGTACCCGTACTCAATCGAGCTGGCCTCGGGGCCCCAGCCTGCATCGTCGATGTAGAGCTTGTCGCGACGACTCTTGGTCATCCGGCCCACAGCGTAGCCTTCGAGTCCTTCGAGCTTGCCCTCCAAGATCATCAAACTATCGTGCGATAGCCCCACGGTGGGCGCCAACTGTCGTGGTTTCGTCACGGCAGATGTCCTCATGAAAGGACTTAGTCGTGGAGCCATCGCTACGGGTTAACTTGAAAGGGTTTAAAGCGGATGCGAAGACACAAGAGTTATACTAGTTCGGCCCCTTCGATGAAGGTAAAAGCCTACGTCTAGTTTGTGATGGGATTGATGTGGTCTCGATGACTAGGGAGCAAATAAGCTTCGCCTAGGCCTCGAGTTGTTGTTGTCTGTCCCCCTTGAACCGCCCCGGGTCGTCCCCTTATATACACGGGTGACGCCCGTCGGTTCAGAGAGTCCCAATCTCCGGTTCATACTCGTATCCGGTTGGTCTCTCTCTATTCCTAACTTATAGTACAAGTTTACATACCAGGCGGTTCACGGCTCATGTGTCCTAAACCGAGTACGGGCCTTGGGCCCTTACTGTCATGCTTGGGCTTTTACACCGTTGAACTACTGATGAAGTTAACCCAGCCCGGATAGGCCGGTTTACGCCCAGTAGTAATATCCCCAACAACTTCCATGCTTCCCCTCCCGATGGATGTATGATTTTTTTTGGATTGTACCTTATACCTTCCTTGTGCCACTTCATCATTTTGGCAGACTCCTTGGTGATGAAAAGGTGCTGCAGTCTTTTTATAAAATCAAGATACCGAAGAACCTTAACGGGGATGGTTAGCTGCTTTTTCTCACCATCCTCACCGACCACCTCAATGTACCGAGACGAACCGCACTTCCAACAGTACTTGTCATCCGCATACTCGTGCCTAAACAAAAGGCAATTTTTCGGGCAAACATCTATTTTCTCATAATCCATAGAGAGTGCCTTCATGATTTTCTTTGTATCGTACATGCTTTTCGGCAGTTCATGACCCTCAGGGAGGCTGTTAGCCCATACTCCTAGGAATGCTTCAAAGCATTTCTGGCTACAGCCGTACTGAGCCTTGACTGCAATCAGTTGCGAGATGGCATCCAGCTGAGATATTTTCGCACCCGCATAAAGAGGTTTCTTCGATGAGGCCAAGACCTCCAAGAAGGCCTTTGCGGTTGCCTCCGACTCCTCCGGTTCATTCTCTGAAGGTGTCGCATTTGCCATTTCTGCAAGAATGACATCATCTAGCATGTCCCTGACCCCTTCGTCCTCATATCCATCGATGCGTTGTCGCATCACCTCCTCTCTACCACGGTCCTGCTCGGCTATGTATATCGGCGGCATGTCAAAGTTTGGCATATATCCGTGCGTGCGAAGGTGCTCACTCATGTCTGTCTGATTTCTATGGTGACGTCTGGCATATCTCGCATAGGGGCATGGTGGGATAATTCTCATTGGACGACGGAATATCTCCTTCAAATACACACCGGTTTTCGCGATCCACTCTGATGTTACTCGATTCCAACGGATAAAACCACTGTACATCCACTGATTATCTGCCATCCTCTGCTTTACCCACACAACATAATTAAGGATTCACTTAAATTAATCACATCAAATTTTCAGTTTCTACCGCGTTTAATCCACCTACATCTCTAATAGGTAAAGATGGGTACGTTCTCCATTCTACCCCGTTCCGAGACAAAATTTCGGCAGCACCTCCCCGCTGTTCTCCAGATACACGTCTCGGCAAATAGCCGAGAGAATGTGCTCCGGAGAACAATGGGGAGGCGCCGCCGAAATCCTGTCTCGGAATGGGGTAGAACATGGAGAACATACCCAATCTACACATCCTCGGGCTGTCCATGGAAAACGCTGGACAATCCGAAAGAGCTGCGGTGATAAATATGCAATTGAATGCATATTTATCGATGCAACCCTTTCGGACGGGAGACGCCTAGGTTACGTCAGTTGACTTGAGAATGAAATCTAGTGATATGAAAAATTGGAGGAGATGGACTTGTAGCTCACCCTCGGCTGTAGAGGAAGTAGTCGAACAACAAAGGGATGCTCAGGGGGACCAACGCGTCGGACAACGGTCACTCCAATGAAATGCGAAACCACAAAGCCTGCAAATTCCATCGCGACAAAAAATTAGAACATCACAACTCATAGAGCATATTTAAAACATTTAAACATGCATTCATTTATTTTTGCATCACGTAGGCAAAAAAACTAACAACATTAACAATATATTAATCATTGTCATCACATATTCATCATCATCATTGTCACCTATTCGTCTAACCAAATTTTTTACTACCTATTCAACATCATCATCACATATTCATCATCGTCATCACATATTCATCATCGCCATCACATATTCATCATCGCCATCACATATTCATCATCGTCACCAAATTTTTTTTTCAAGGTATGCAACATATATCATCTCATCTAACCAAATATTTTTACTACCTATCTCACTATCTATCTAACTATCTACCTATCTAACTATCTATCTAACTATGTATCTAACTATCTAAATACCTATCTAAATACCTACCTAAATACCTATCTAACTATCTATATCTAACTAGTTACAAAATTACTAAAAACACTAAAAACTTCAAAAAAAATCACCTTCCAGAGGGCCGGCCGGAGTTGGGGTGGGGAGGCGCGGTAGGGGCGGGCGGCCGAGTGGTCGGGCGGGCGGCCAGCGAGGTCGGGCTGGAGCCGGGCGGCCGGAGTCGGGACGGGTGGCGCTGAGGTCGGTGCGGCGAGATGGGGTCGGGATGGGCGGCGAGTCGGGCGGGTGGCGCGGCGGGTGAGGGCGGGCGGCGCTGGGTCAGGCGGGAGGCGCGGCGGCATGGCTCGGGCTCAGCCCGGTGGTGTGTGCTCAGGCGGCGGCGGAGGTGGTGGCGGCGGTGCTGGTGTGGGTCGGGGAGGAAGGGGGACATGGCGAATGGGTGGTGGGGGCAAACCGCAAGGGGATAAGGTCGGCCCTATGGCGACGGCCTGACCGTCGGCATAGGCCTGGCCCTTTGCCACGTCATCGATCCGTGGACATGTGCATAGATACTTTGCATTTTTTTATTACGACATATGTGTGACTCTCAGCACACTGTAAAAAATAGTCCCACCTCGCCCAAAGACAAGCATAAGAGGGCCCACCGTAACACCGGGCGGCATTGCTACCCCCCTGCACTCCCGTCCGCCTAACCCCTAACACGACCGCCGGATCTAGCTCTTTGACTTCCGCCGGACTGGGTCTGGCCGGTGGACCTTTTCACATGGTTGTCGTAGCCCAGACCATAGCTGCACCCCCAACACCATTCCGGCCCAACCCACCCAAAGATACCCTCCGTGTCGGCCCGACGTGGCCGTTTCCCCCCTCCGGGACACGGCGGAAGCAACGCCCGTGAGGTCTACACGGCAGGACGGGGGCCCTGGGGGAGTAGTAATGCCACCGGAGCGTCGCACCGGGCCCTCATACGTCTTGAGGGTGGTGTGGTGGCATGTCCAAGAAGCTGACGCAGCGTGTTGGTGTGCCCCCCTCACGGACGGCGCCGCCCGTCGGCAGTGGAGGGAAGCAGACGCGTCGGGTCTACGGAGGGATCTTCTTTGTGGGTCCGGCGGACGTTGCTCCAGAGTGTTCCTATGGGCTGACCTAACACAACCGGGTGGGGAGGTCCACTGGTCAAAGCCCTGTAGCGTTTGACCACGGGGTCTAGCCCTTTGACTTTGCACGGACGGGCTTTGACCAGTGCACCTCCCCACCCGGTTGTGTTAGGTCAGCCCATAGGAACACGTTGGAGCAACATCCGAGCCAGACCCACAGCGAGATCCCCTCCATGTAGACCCGACGCCGTCTGCTTCTCCAGTGCCGGGCGGCGTGCGCCCATGAGGGGGCACACCTGACGCTGCGTCGGGCGTTTGCAACTGCCACAACACTTCCAGACTTGTGAGAGGCCGCCTACGCAAGATTTGGCGGCATGCTAGCCCCCGGAGGCCGCCGGCCACAGCCGTAGACGCGCGAAGGGCAATCCGTGTAGAGGGAATTTTTCGGATACTTCTCCATCACCAAAAATTATGAAAAAATACCATCGTTCCTATAGCACATGTGCCCACGTCGTGCAAAAAAACTCATGATTTTATCGCGCTCCGAGTATTTAGTAATATTGACGCCGCATCGTTACCGCAGAACGTCTACTACCGTGTCATCGCCGTCTGTGAGGGGGGGCCACGCCCCGGAGACGCGTCCCGCCTCTTCGGACATGCCACCACACCACCCCGCATGTATGAGGGCCCGGTGCGACGCTCCGGTGGCATTGCTACCCCCCCCCCCTCCCCTAGTGCCCCCGTCCCGCCTAACCCTGTAGCGTTTGACCACGTGATCTAGCCCTTTGACTTTGCATGGACGGGCTTTGACCAGTGGATCTCCCCACCCGATTGTGTTAGGTCAGCCCATAGGAACACTTTGGAGCAACATCCGGGCCAGACCCACAGCAAGATCCCCTCCGTGTAGACCCCACGCGTCTGTTTCCCCCCTCCACGTGTCGGTGGCAGCGCCGTCCGTGAGGGGGGCACACCCCGGAGCCCCAAGACGGGCGTCTACGCATGCATGAACACTTTCACATATGCATCGGGACCCGTGCGATGTTTCGGTGACATAGCTACACCCCGAATCCCCCCTGAGGGAGTTCCGGACTAGGGGGTGTCCGGATAGCCGAACTATCATCATCGGCCGGACTCCAAGACTATGAAGATACAAGATTGAAGACTTCGTCCCGTGTCCGGATGGGACTTTCCTTGGCGTGGAAGGCAAGCTTGGCGATACGGATATGTAGATCTCCTACCTTTGTAACCGACTTTGTGTAACCCTAGCCCTCTCCGGTGCCTATATAAACAGGACGACTGTAGTCCATAGGACGAACAACAATCATACCATAGGCTAGCTTCTAGGGTTTAGGCTCTTTGATCTCGTGGTAGATCCACTCTTGTAACACACATCATCAATATTAATCAAGCAGGACGTAGGGTTTTACCTCCATCAAGAGGGCCCGAACCTGGGTAAAACATCGTGTCCCTTGTCTCCTGTTACCATCCGCCTAGACGCACAGTTCGGGACCCCCTACCCGAGATCCGCCGGTTTTGACACCGACATTGGTGCTTTCATTGAGGGTTCCTCTGTGCCGTCGCCATCAGGAAGGATGCCTCTTCCCGTCTTTAAAGACGGCGCCGTCGTCAAGGGAGCTTTGGCCGCCAGCCAGACTATCCGGCTAGGTGGTTTTCTCATGACCGCCTATTCAGCCACCGCCCTGACAATGACCTCTCAAGTCATTAAAAGCGATCTTCACGTCAGCTCGGAATTCGCCGAGCAGCTAGATCCGATTGAGCTGTCCTCCGTAAACGAGCTCTTGGATCGCATCGCCGCCCTGGGAGTCACTACCGACTACGATCAGATTGGTCTTAAAACCGATCTGAGAGAAATTAACTCTCCCCAGGTTACCCACCACGTTGTCGTGGTAGAGGAACAATGCGGCGACTCTTCTTCTATGTTAAAATCCAACTATGTCCGGATTCTCGATCCCTCCATGCCGGATTCACGCGGAGGGACGGACGCCAATCAAATACTGAAAGTAAAGTCAGGCATCGGACCAGATTTGTTGGAAAGCGCTCAACAAACCAAGCTTCCGAATCCGGAAGCTTCTTGGCCTTTGAGCCTCAGACCGGGCGGGGTTCCGAACTTAATTCCACCCGCCCACCCAAACATAAGCGATCTATCTCAAATACGGCAAGAGCCCGATGAAACAAGACATCATTCTTGGGCGATTCCTCCTGGTTATGAACAGGATAAAGGACTGCCGTGAAGAAAGCGCGATTTCAATCTTCTACAACAATTGCACGGACAAGGGAATCATAAACGCCATCAGTCGTCGCGAAGTTTCACGCCTCGCCGACCTAGCGACCATCATACAAAAATACTGCGTGATGGAGAGTGCCTGGAAAACCGAAACTAGGTTTTGGGACAATCCGACACTGAATACAAACCCAGTCCGAAATAAAAGGGTGCTTCATACTCAAGTACCTGGGTTAAAAACCAAAAAGCAAAAACCCCTAAGAGTGCAGGAACCGTCTTGGAGCGATGGCTCAACGGACCTGCAAAATCCACGATCTGAAGGCGCCACTCCAACACACAGCCTTCGAGCGTGTTGGATACTACGACAGGTGGCCAAAAGTGGCGTATGCTTTTTAGCCCCGGGCAACCAACCCAGCAGTACGAGTACGGTATTAACAGTCTTCGAGACTTTCGCATCAAATAACATGCGGAAACGAACAATCTGCAGCCTCGCCGAAGTCTACCAAGTAGCAACAACAAATCCATGGAGCGACACGGCTATCACCTTCAACGCCAGCGATGAACCTAAATTCCGAACAGCTAGAGCACCAGCCGCATTGGTCCTCAGTCCGATAGTGGACGGTTTCCGTCTTACTAAGGTACTCATGGATGGCGGCAGCGGATTAAACCTCATCTATGAGGAAACCCTTCAAAAAATGGAAATTGATCGAGCCGCATTGAGCGCAGCAGACAACCTTCGTGAGGGATAATCCCTAGTCGAGAAGTACGCCGCACAAAAATCACACTAGATGTAGTGTTCGGCTCACCGGACAATTACAGGTCCGAGGAGGTCACGTTCCAAGTGGCCCCATTCGGCAGCGGATATCACTCTTTGTTAGGGCGAGAGGCATTCACAGTCTTCCAAGCTATACCCCACTACGGGTACATGAAGCTCAAAATGCCCGGACCCAATGGGATAATCACTCTCGCCGATGATCCGAATCTGACACTCCGCTGAAAATAAGACAGCCACACTGGCCCTAGAGGCATTGTCCGAAGCCCTAGCGGCAGAGAAACTAACTACGCTGCGCTCCACGGTGGATAGGGACGATGTGATACTCGATAAGAGGTCCAAGTCCACCTCTTTTAAACCAGCAGACGAAATAGTCAAATTTCAGGTCCATCCAATGGACCCCACAAAGACGGCCTCCATTGGGGCACAATTAAGTCCTGATATCGAATCCGCACTACGAGAATTCCTTCGGGAAAATTGGGACATTTTTTCTTGGCACCCTTCAGACATGCCAGGAATCCCACGCAGGCTGGTAGAGCACAGCCTAAATATCCTAAAAGGATTCAAGCCAGTCAAACAAGCTCTTCGGCGATTTTCCGAACCCAAAAGACAGGCAATGGGAGAGGAGCTAGCCAAACTCTTAGAAGGCGGATTCATCAGAGATATAAAACATCCGGACTGGCTAGCCAATCTAGTAATGGTACCAAAAAAGGACAAATCCTGGCGCCTCTGCATCGATTTTAAAGACCTTAACAAGGCATGTCCAAAGGACCCTTTCCCCCTCCCTCACATCGACCAAATCATCGATACTACCGCAGGGCACGATTCATTGTGCTTCCTCGACGCATACTCCAGATACCATCAAATCAAGATGGCGGAGAAAGATCAGGCCGCAACGGCATTCATTACTCCATATGGTCCATTCTGCTTCAACACAATGCCCTTCGGACTCAAAAGCGCGGCGCAACATATCGGGGCATGATTCAAACTTGTCCGGCTACCCAGATAGGGCAAAACAGTAGAGGCATACGTGAGCGATGTGGTCGTCAAGACCAAACACGTCGAGAACTCTAGTAGAAGACTTGAGGGTGACATTCGACAACCTCCGAGCATATGACATTAAGCTCAATCCGGAAAAATGCGTCTTGCATACCCGGTAGGAAAGCTCTTAGGCTTCATCGTATCCGGTAGAGGAATTGAAGCAAACCCGGCCAAAATCCGAGCTCTGTCACAATTGGATATTCCAAAAGACCTCAAGCAGATACAAAAACTAACCGGATGCGTAGCGGCCTTAAGTCGCTTCATCTCCCGTTTGGGAGAAAAGGCTCTACCCCTCTACCGCCTCCTCCGGCGCACCGAACATTTCGAATGGACGAATGCTACCACAGCCGGACTCGAAGAAATAAAGGCCATACTGGCAACAATTCTGGTTCTGGCCGCGCCCAACCTGGGCGAACCTATGTTATTATATATCGCAGCAACACATCAAGTTGTCAGCGGTACTGTCGTTGAATGAGAAAGCGAAGGGCATAGATTCCCTCTTCAAAAACCAGTGTACTACGTATCCACTGTTCTAACTCCATGCAAATCCGGTACCCACGTTATCAAAAGATAGCGTGTCACGGTGTTCATGGCATCCCGTAGCTGCGACACTACTTTCAAGAGTGTTCAATAACGGTGGCCTCGAAGTACCTCTCAACAATATTATAAACAATAGCGGCCTTAGCGGGCAGGATTGCAAAATGGGCTATCGAGCTCTTACCATTTGACATAACCTACAAACCAGGGGCGAGCTATAAAAGTCGCGAGTTACGGCTGACTTCGTCGCCGAATGGACCGAAGCCGAACTCCCTAAGGAGTACGGCGCGTACTCCAACTGGATCATGCATTTTGACGGATCCAAAATGCTGGCTGGCTTGGGGGCTGGCGTCGTCCTAACGTCCCCAACTGGAGACACAGTCCAATACGTACTTCAAATAATGTACACAGACTCCAACAACGCAGCCGAATACGAGGCCCTTCTACATGGCCTCCGGATGGCAATCTCCATGGGCATTCAACGCCTAGAGGTGCGCGGGGATTCAAACCTCGCAATATCCCAAGTAAATGGATACTTTGACGCAAAAGATCCAAAAATGGCAGCTTACCGCAACGCCGTCCTAAAAATGTTAGCTCGGCTCGAAGGACTCGAATTCCACCATGTAGCCCGGGATAATAACTAGGCAGCAGACGTGTTAGCACGCATCGGCGCGAAACGAGACGCCGTCCCTCCAAACATCTTCACGAACGGCTCTTTAAGCCATCCGTATTATGGGAAGAGGAGTCCGAAATAACAATCCGAGCCAGCCGCATCACCTAACTCAGACCATTACGACACAATCGGCGGCTCAGCCAATGAAATAACACCTTCACTCACGAAATGATGGCGATAATTGCCCGTGGATGTAACCATCCCTGGCCTACTTAATGCGGCAGAACTTCCGAAGACCAAAATGAGGCCCGCTGCATAGTTCGCGATCTAAAGCCTACAAGGTCCATGAGGGAGAACTTTATAAGAAAAGCACAACCAGAGTCCTTCAAAGGTGTATCTCCGAAGAGGAAGGCGAAATCTCCTGGTTGAAATTCACGCCGACTCGGCGGGCACCTGCTGCAGCCGGGCCCTTGTAGGCAAGGCCTTCCGTACATGATTTTATTGGCCGACAGCCCGTGCGGATGCTCGGGACTTAGTCCAACGATGCGTCGGTTGCCAGCTCTTTGCTAATCGAGCCACATGCCACCCACCGCCCTCAAAACTATACCCATTACCTGGCCGTTCGCGGTCTGGGGGCTTGACATGGTTGGACCCCTTAAAGGGGGAACCCACAAGCATAAATACTTATTGGTCATGGTGGACAAATTCACCAAATGGATTGAGCCAAGCCGGTTAAAACGCCAGAATCCGGACCGGTGATAGACTTCATATCCGGTAGTACACCGTTTGGCCTCCCCACGCATCATCACCGACAACGGCACGAACTTCACGGCCGACGAGGTTAAACTACTGGTGCAAAAACATGGGCATCAAGCTCGATTACGCTTGATCTATCACCCCCAAACTAACGGTCAAGTCGAGCGAGCAAATGGTCTAATCATGAGCGGCATCAAACCCGGACTAGTGCGGTCCCTCAAGGAATCTAACACGACCTTTGGGTAGAGGAGCTCGACTCCGTACTCTGGGGCTGCGGACCATGCCAAACCGAACTCTTGGATTCACACCATTTTTCATGGTATCTGTTGTGAGGCGCTTACGCCTGCGATATAATTCATGACTCACCTGGGTAATGCGCATGTACGAAGAAAGAGAAGCCGAGTTGGATCGGCGGGACAGTTTGGACGCCTTAGGGAGGAGCGGGACGTGGCAAAGGCTTGTTCCGCATTTTATCGCCAGCAGGCTCGAAGATATCAAAGCAGAGAAATGCAGGCCAAAACTTACAATGTTGGCGAACTTGTTCTACGCTTTCACGGACAAGAAAAGGACAAACTTAAGCCCAAGTGGGAAGGTCCCTTCATCATCGACCAAGTCCTGACCGGCGGAGCATACCGTCTACGTAACGCATCTGACAACCGACTCGAGCCGAACCCATGGAACGTAGCTCGTCTCCGAAGATTCTACGCCTAACGCCGGACTCGGGGTTCGTCTCACTCCCCCTTCCACCCTTTTTATATTTTTTACTGTCTCTTGTCCCCCTCCTTCTTCCCACCTTTTTTTTCAATACCTTTTATGGGCTGATTTGCGCTTTGTTCGCACACACTTGATGTGCTCCTGGCACTCATTATACCTGGGGGCTTCTTTAAGAGAAGCTTATTCATACGGGCTTCATGCCCAATACATGTGTCATACTTCCGCATGTACCTTTTATTCACCATTGTATGCATCGATATGACTTAAGTTTTGGCCAAGCTGGGTTGCCTGGCTCCTATGCTTACCCCTACATTCCCGATTGTTCAGCTAGGAGGTAAAGGGAGCACCTCTGCGATTACTCTTGCCCGGGTCATTGGATGTGTACCTCGACTGGGTGAAGCCGAAAGCTAGCGTTCTTAAGAGAATATTTGGTCGGTGACTTGAAAGATGATTTATTACTTACTTATTTATCTGCCCCCAGATGCTTTTTCTGCTATTTTCGCAGTCCGGCATTGCACTTCAGGGCATGCCTCCCAGGGAAAGGAACCCTTTACGGAACTATTCTCCTTGGAAGATGTTTCTTACTAAACATGTAATATAACATAACTAGTTGGGCACTTGTCTGATAAAGCAATTATGACCCCGACGCCTTGTCTCCATGCATGCCCTGGTTCTTTTATAACCATAAGGGTATTCGGACACACTCCGGACTGTTGGGTCCCGAGGTTGAAGCGAAAGCAGTCCGCAAAGACAAACAATCTACAATCCGGCTAGAAGGCATTTTACATGTCATTTCAAATTACATCGTCAAACCGGTGATTGTACTCCTCCTCAATCCCATTTAACAGGTTGTCTAATTTACGATCCTGTTGGGAATATTTAGCGGCCGATTCTACTTGGCCGTACAACAAGCTCACAGGGATCTCCTTCCCATCGGGCCCCGCAGTCCGACCTCGGCCATGTGGTTTGGGTCAGCCCGGGTAACGTGTCTTCACCATGGCCCGAGCCTCCTGGCGCCAAGGCAGGCCGATATCTTCCACAAGCGGAGGCGTCGCCGTGCTCCTCAAGCTTCTCCGCAAGCTCACCAAGGCCCTCGGGTAGGGAGGCGGATGGCCATAAAGCATGAACGACGCCACTCGCCGCTTTGCCGAACACGTTGAGCAATTGCACCAGCTCGGGAAGTTGTTCACCCATTGACCCAGGCATTTCCTCCATGAGGCGACACTGTGAACACACCTAAAGACATATTTACGTCAATCGACTTCCTCGCCGAATTCTTCTTTTCAAAGGAATTTGTTCAAGCACTTACTATAAATGCCGCGACGGCTGATTCTCCTTCACGGAGCCAGACAGCTGGGCCCGAACACCTTTCAACTCTTCTCCTTGCTGGGTATGGGCATCTTGGAGCTTGTTTCTCTCCTGCTGCACCTTCATAAGCACCCTCTCGCCGGCCTTTAGCTGACGCAGTAGCTGTTGCTTGTCCGGATCTAGTCCAGCGCCCTCTGCAATATTATTGTCAGATTCACGCCGCACTTTGTTAAATAATTATCTTTTCAAAGTACGTCTTACCAGTGGGGGTCTCTGTGGCTCCCACATGGCGGCCAAGTCTTGACCTCAAGTTGGGCCTTGCACTCTTGGAGCTCCTGGGACAGATGGGTATTCTTCTCCGTAAGATCCTGCATAATAATTGATCCTTAAATCAGTTATTTCAACTATTTTAAGTCTCGGGGGCTACTGGCATATATAACTCCTAAAATTACTTACCCGTATGTCTTTCACATACTGCTCAGTGGATCTGGTTAACCCATCTTGAGCGGCACGGAGGTGCGCGTTTCCCGCATCAAAGGCATTTAATGCCTCCGGGGAGAAACACGCGTCACGACGAACTGTCCGGTGACGCCTGTGATTCATGGCGCTCTCCACCTCAGACCGGGTGGCGGACAGCCTGTCGGCATCCTCCGTCGGAGGAGCGTCCGGCTCATGCCTTGTATTCACCTCCCCTCCCGGACCATGCGTTGCAGCATGGCTGGCGGAGGCTAGATTGGCAACCTCTCCGGACACTGTCCGGTGAGCGCTCTTTCTGGAAAAGTTATGAGCATTACTATACCTCCTGGGGATCCTTCCCTTAAAAATAGCGGTGCTCCATACCGTTGCGGCGACGTTTTGGTTCGCGTCGCACTCCTCTTCCGCTCTTTGGGCGGATCGACCCTTGTTGGTCGGCCGCGAAGTTCGGCTTCCCACCTTAAAGGCACCTCCTGTGATGCACCATTAGTATGGGATGGTCGTAATTGGCGCGGATCAAATGATGGTGTCAAGACCTCGGTCGTACTCACCTGGGAGGCCAGAAACAAACCGGGGTAGTCAGTCGTAATGGCGACTAGGGCATTGTCTATGCTACGTTGGTGGAACACCCCGTCAATCAGCTCCACCTTTATGTCCGGATCCTCTTACGAGGTCGGATCAAGGGATCGTTAGGATCCTCGGGCTGTGGAGTTAGGCTTCGTATGCCCTCCACGTCCCGGCGCAGCTCCTGCGTCGAAATCACAAGAGTAAGATACTTGACTTTAAAAGTATGGATCGGGTAGATGAACATCCGCATACCCAGCTCCGAGGGTTATTCATAGAAAATCCATTCAACGGATTCGTGCGGAGGAATTCCTCCTCCTCTCCCTTGTACAAGCCGGACAGGATCTTTGCCAGATCGGCCGCCGAGCCTGGCCCTTTGCGGCCATGACGGGTGGCGTCATCTTCCCCGTTGAAATCCCACATAGGCTGGCCCCTATATTGGAGTGGCTGCACCCCTCGCATAATGCACGTGGCCATGATTCCAATCATGGTAAATCCGGAGTGGGCCAGTAACCTAATCCGGCCCATCAGATAATGGACGCTCCTATCATCTTCCCGTTGAGGGCTCATGAGCGCCAACTCAGGCGTTTCTTCAAGGGAGCATTGTTGAACTCCGGGAGGCCGATCCGGCTGGATCCCGGCAGGGCGTCCTCCATGTAGAACCATTCCAAGGCCGGTCTTGATGCGCCTTCTTCGGGGTGCCGGATAGATATCCGGTCCCGGTGATGCGCCATATTTCGGCTCCACCCACTTGATATATCGACCCCTCATGAGAACGGGGTATGAGACAAAACAATCTCTTCCACATCGCAAAATGGGGCTCGATGCCCAAGAACAGCTCGCAAAGAGCTACGAAGCCCGCGATGTGCAAAATGGGAGGCGTGAGGTGGTGAAGGCTGGAGTCCGTAGAACTCTAGGAGCCCCGAGAAAGCGGATGTATGGGAAATCCGAGTCCCCTTATTAGATAGGGGACAAAGCATACCCGCTCCCCTTTGGAAGGGTTGGGGGCGCTCTCACTTTGCTTTCCGCCCTTGTAGGTGGCTAGTCCTTCTCGAACCGGAACCATGAAAGCTGGGGAAGATATCCCTCGGTTTGGAGTGCCACTAGCTCGCTGTGTGGGCCGAGCATCTCCCCAATCTCTGGCTTAGGGCTGGGGGCCTTGAGAGGAGGAGCGTCGGCTATCCATGATGGAATGGATTTTTGTCTAAGGCGCTTTGATGAGAACTTGCGGATGGAGGATGGTGTGAGCTGGATCTAGATCCTCGCCTCTCTTATAGGCGGCTCGTTCGCACGGCTAGGGGGTAAAATGTAAAAATACCCCAGCCTTTCGCATTCATACGACACGTGGAAGAAGGCCATTATTGGGCGTAGAAGCCAAGGAGCGCAACATTTATAAGGAAGCCGGGCACTATTCGATGGGAACATGAAGTTTGAAGGAGAACCCGCCTTGCAACGCCGAAGACAATATACGCACCGGACACGTCGTCGCTGAAGCCCGGTTCGGGGGCTACTGAGGGAGTTCTGGACTAGGGGGTGTCCGGATAGCCGAACTATCATCATCGGCCGGACTCCAAGACTATGAAGATACAATATTGAAGACTTCGTCCCGTGTCCGGATGGGACTTTCCTTGGCGTGGAAGGCAAGCTTGGCCATACGGATATGTAGATCTCCTACCTTTGTAACCGACTTTGTGTAACCCTAGCCCTCTCCGGTGCCTATATAAACAGACGACATTTGTAGTCCATAGGACAAACAACAATCATACCATAGGCTAGCTTCTAGGGTTTAGCCTCTTTGATCTCGTGGTAGATCCACTCATGTAACACACATCATCAATATTAATCAAGCGGGGCGTGAGGTTTTACCTCCATCAAGAGGGCCCGAACCTGGGTAAAACATCGCGTCCCTTGTCTCCTGTTACCATCCGCCTAGACGCACAGTTCGGGACCCCCTACCCGAGATCCGGCGGTTATGACACCGACACCCCCACCAACCAGAATTCCTTCCGTGTCGACCGTTTCCCCCCTCCGTGACACGGCGATAGCGACGTTCGTAACGGGGGGCAATCGATATACCATCGGGTATGTTTTTTTAGATAAGGCATAGTTTTCTTATGCAAAAACAAAAACTAAAATAAAGTACAAATAAGAAAACAAAGTAAAAATAAAAAATAAAGTAAAATACGCGTATGCCGACGGCAAGGCCGTCGGCATATTTGTGCACACACGGAGGTTGTCCCACGGATCGATGACGTGGCGTGGCACACGGATCGATGACGTGGCGAAGGGGCCTATGCCGACGGCTGTGCCGTAGGCATACCTCTGCCACAGATAACCAAAGTAAAAAACAAAAAAATTAAATAAAATAAACGTATGCTGACAGTGAGGCCGTCGTCATATCTGTGCACACACGGAGGTTGTCCCACGGATCGATGACATGGCGTGGCACACGAATCGGTGACGTGGCAGAGGGGCCTATGCCGACGGCTATGCCGTAGGCATACCTCTGCCCTAGATATGCCGACGGCCGCCGTTACCGCCCGTTGGCGTAGGATCAATGCCGTCAAATGGTCGGCCAACCGGGCGGTGGGCCGGGCTATGCCGACGGTTGTCTATGCCGACGGGCCCCGTAGGCGTACCTCGGGCGGTCCCGACGGCCTAGTCTATGCCGACGGCCCCGTTGGCATAGATGGATGTATGCCGACGGCTATTCTACGCCTACGGCCTATCCTTGGCCGTCGGCATAGGTCCATAGATGCCGACGGGGGCCGTCGGCATATATTTGGCCGTCGGCAACCCTAGTTTTTCTGGTAGTGATTTGTTACCCGTGGAAGGCCCATATTTTCTCTATTATGCCTTCATGTCTCCTTATATAATTATATGCATTATTTGTATCATGTAAAATACCATTTGAAGCCTCATGTCTTCAGGTATTACATAAATTGCATCCATATGTATTGCCTCAGTAATACTATTGCAGAAGAATATTTTGCTAAATTGCAGATCTTATTCCTTTGGAATTTAAGACATCATCACTCTTTGTTGCAAATATTCCCTATGACATGTGATTTCAGGACAACGACTACAATTTTGCAATAGAATTTTGCTCATGCAAACATTGATACACATTCAGACAAGAATTATAATGTGTCATACTTAATATGACTAGCCAAAATTTTATTTGTGAATCACAAGGTAATGATGGCATCTCTTGCCAGTTTGCAGATTATACATCAATACTGTGAGGTCTACATATTTTCATTTTAACAAGATGACTACCTTCAACGTGCCCTTCCAAATATTAATATTACATGTGAATACCTCAAGATATCATAAGGTAATAATGGTGTCTATTGCAAAATTTTGCAGACTATCCACTATTACTGTAAGGTCTACATCATGTCACTTTCACAGATGATTACCTTCAATGTGATTTCACCCATTTAGCATAACATAAGGTAATAGAATTATGAACATCTACTGACAAAATTCAGACTATGTTTCTATTGCTGCGAGATCTACACCATATTGGTGATTATCTTCAAAGTGTTATTCTATAATTTGAGGTCTACACATATGGTTATAAAGCACCAGATATTTATAAAATTTTCTCCTCTGAAGCATTTGTTGTTGTTCACTAAAATATTTTACTCTCATAGTAAATATTGTTTTTGCACACTCGCTATGCTGAAATGGTATTGTGTGCTAATATCAACTATTCAAGCCTCATTTTGCTTGAATATGTCATAGGAAACTACATAAATATTTGCATATAATTGTGATTGACTTCTATTACATTTGTAAAATACATGGCAGTGAAGCCTATGCCACTAACTATAATTATAGCGTTGTCCATCCATCAAGATGGATCCCATAATTATGGCAACGATTGAGTGTCTCAACACTTTTGCAATGTCCACATCACATTGTGGTTATACTTTCACAGTGACTAACCAATGTCAAACATGCAACGTCTATGTTTTTGGCGGTGACTCTAAAGTTGCAACGCTCATATGCATTTTATGTGTCCCAACTTCACTTAGTTTCCAAACTAAGTACATAATGGATGAATTTATACCCACCTTGAATATTTCCCTTAATATAAACATGATGCCTTGAGCACATCGCGAATGATTACCCATTCGTTTTTCAAGACCTCAGGTCTATCGCAGCTCACAATTCTGTCACTTAATCAACTTCAAGTTGAGATCTCGTGATCAAATATTTTGATATGCCCTTAATACACTTTACGTCCTCTTATGAAGAAACATATAATTTCTTGAAATCATCAGATTCACCCAACATGTGATTTACCATTATTTGAAATATTTGCTACTACTGAGAATACTATGCAAGTTAGTGGTCACAAAAATGAACCACAAGGAATGCAAAGTAAAGTGTGGGCTAAAAGATAAAATTACCTCTTAATAGGGAATATATCATTTTCAAACAATCACAATGACAACCCTCAAGTTTGTCAAATAAATGGTTATACAAATATCGTACCTATGATTACCAAACCCTGAACATATGGTCAAACCACACCAGAACATTGGAATAAATTTGAAACTTACAACTAGAAAATATGTTGGTAAATGATTGTTCTCAAATCTTCATCAAAAGGAGAGAACCAAAAATCTAGTGCAATAAAAAAAATGGTGATTTCCTTTACACCGATGATATGTTTGCAAAATAAATTTTCCTTAATATTGGAGTACTCATGTAATCTCCTAATTATCCCAAAATATCATTTGTCTATACTTGTACTACCACATGTAGTAGGATGTCTAATATCGTACCCCTCGGATACAATATTTGATAAATTTGACTGTATGTTTCAATTCATACTCAATATTGTTGCGTACACAATAATTTTCTAAATCTTAATAAATGAAATATTTGGTTGCATAACGTTATTCATCCTGGTTTGGGGATAATTAGAAAATTATTGACAATTATGTTGGTCACAACTTATCAAGTTACAAAATTTCCCAAATCATCAGATTTATGTGCACCGCGTGTGCCATAGGGAAATTAGATTTAAGGCACTCTCACCTTAAAGTTCTAAGCATGCCACATATTCTTCCTTGAACACATTCAAAAGATATATGTGGATTGTTGAACCATTATCTGGGGTAATCTAGATACTTCATGGTACTCATATACACATTCATAAAATGTTTTTAAGTGTGTCTCTTACCACACACAACCATGATCTTACCAAATATGCTTAAATTATCAAAGTAGGAGCAAATTCTCCCGAACAAAGGATAAACCCATTTGAATGGACAATGTCATTGAACTCATTTCACGAGAATTTTCTGATTGCATTCAGTACCGTATGTACATACCCAGAATGGTTTAACTAAATTTCTTATCAAAGGTAGTAAATGAATTACATGACCAATTTTAAAGAATTGTAAATTTACCAGCCTCTTCTTTGGACACATACGACCTTACACCGTAAGTATGATCTAAATCATACCAATTGCATATCATACTACTTCCCCCTTGTAGTAACTACGTGGAAATCAAAAAAGTATTTCTCATATGCGGTAATTCGGTTACATACCGATATCACCACTCCAGCGTACATCAATGGGCACTCACAGAAAATTAGGGATCTATGTGAGGAATAACAATTTATCCGTCAATCAAAATTATTCATAGCCTGTATGCTGATTGCATCAGCAATAAGGATATTTTCCGGCATTAGGGGGAGATAAGTACAACAAAGTATGCCGAGAAATAAATTAGAAATGTTATTGACATTCAATCCTTATATCCACGTACTCAAAGAATATGAACTAGAAAGTTTATAGAATCATATATTTGCAACACATTGCAAATCTGCCACATACATTTACTGATGACAAGGTATCACTAAATTCTATATTCCTGCAGTAAAGTATCAGAAAGAGTGGAGGTACCTGATAAACCACTCTTCTCCCCAAATGAGAGCAAGAGGGGGAGAAAATCTGATAAGACGAGATATAACTTCTCATATACTTCCGCGGAAACAGAGGAAATCGAATCCTCAACTAGTAAATGTAATTCAACATCAAGTTGAAAGACACCTCACTGGATGCTCATAATCCAAAGCCCGGCATAAATGTGCACAAATGTTTTGGTGCCGGGACATCGAAACACCTTGACTCCATTTGTTGAAGGAAATCACAAGGAGTTAAAATGGAACAAATATTTTATCCACAAACTTCAACGATTCCATCAGAATCATATAAACTAAAGACTACATTTGTCGACATATATTTCTTCTCAATATTGCTTAAACCTTTTGGGCCCTGAACCAAAATCCATGGTAGAGTGCCTCTTGCATTCATATTGGTTCACATAAAAGGAAGCAAGTAATGAAGAATAGCACTCGCTATGAAAACGAGTGGTATTTACCGTAGTAATACCTACTCCTCATAAGTATATTCCGTATGGAATATTAAAAACTTCTCATTCATAAACAAAGTCAATGAGGTGGTGATAAAGAGAGCCTTGTAGCAAAAGGGTTCACGCAGAGACCCGACATCGATTATGATGTAACTTACCCTCTTGGTATGAGTGGAATTAAGTTTCGATACTAAATATCATTGGCAATAAAAATATAATATTATTCATGCAGTTAATGGATGCAGTGACTACATACTCATATGAGTCACTCATTTCGGAAATCTCTATTCAAGTCCCTGAAGGGCTTATACTTCCGAATCCAAAAGCAAACCGCAACAAGTTTTGTGTAATACTTCATAAGTCACTCTTTGACTTGAAATAGTCGGAAATCATATGCTACTACCGACTAAATGAGTTCCTTCTTCAAAAGGATTACTCGAATAATGATGATTATTTACATGTTTAATAAAGGAATCCCAAATTTCATTTCCTTTCATCACCTCAATGTATATTGACGACCTGTCTATACAAGACCTAAACATGCACAAAATCATCTCAAGACGGAAAATTTGGATTAAATCAAATTTAACTTAAGTTTACAACTTGAGCATTCTCTCAAGAATGCATATCAGTCTACATATATCCAAAACATATATGAGAAGTTCAATGTGGATATATCATACCAACAAAAGGTATATGGTCGATATAAGAAATATTAGCTTATATCTCAAGCTCACAATAAATCTTGGATATTTCCATCTGGAAATACAAGATATGACCATGATATAATATAATGATATTGCCTTTTTCTTTGATCCCAACAATGCCATATCAATGACTGAATTTGCGGAAATAGCCTTCATATGGAAGTCATCTAAATGGGCTTTAATGGCTATTTCCAGTTATCATTCTGACATAATTGCTTTATCTAAAAGCATTGCAAAATATGCATGGCTTAGCAGAATGATTAACCTCGCTCAAAATCATGTGGTTGAGATTCATCAGAATCACATAACTTGATTTATCAAGACGCTACCACTTGTGTTACTTAAAGACTACAGGTTATATGAAGAGCAATATCATAAAGTACATTGCTAAAAAAATTACTTATCCTCACGAATTATAGAAAGTGAGGAAACTATATGCAAACAACATACTTTGAAAACCCTACAGATTATTCATAATGTTATGATCATATAAATGGAATTTGTATTACACATTCTCCATGTTTGCAAAGTTTAGGGGGAGTAATTTTCCAAAATCTATAACCTATTAACAATCCTAAGATTGCATATATTGTACTCTTTTTCCCTTCATGAGTTTTCCCTAAGGGTTTCTCATAAAGGTTTTTAACGAGACAATATAAACACAAGTGCATGTATAAGTCATACATTTTCTCCTTGTATTTTTCCCAATGGGTTTAAAGGAGTTTTCAATGGCATATCATATCACACTCTTTTCCCTTATGAGTTTTCTATCAAAGTTTCTCATAATGGGTTCTGATGAGGCAATATCTTATCAAAGATTATACGTCATACTTTCTATTTTCCCTATCGGGGTTTTTAAAGAAAGTACTCAAGACATATTAGTTGTTCTCTAAACTCATCGATGATTTTTCTCCTTCTTCAAAGGTTTTTCTCATATGAGTTATCAAGAGACAATAATCATTATATGTTGCATCATTTTCTCCTTATTATTTTTCCCACTTTGGGTTTAAAGGAGTTTTAGCAACATATCTGCACTATTCTCCTCATATTTTCCCACAGGGTTTTTGGAGGAGACATTCAAGATTATTCAAAGAATTTATCAAGATGATGGATGTACCAAAGAAGAGGCGTTGTACAAGGGGGAGTGTTAAGAATAGAATAGTTGCTTATTGATTAAGCTAATTAGGATTAAGTTAATTGTTAGATATGTTGCTTAGTCCTCAAGGCAACTATGTAATTCCTTGGCTCTCAAGTAACTATGTGTTTACTTGACCGCCAAGCACCATGTGTAATTCCGCCTGGGTAAATTCAGAACCTTCAAAACATCTAACAAAGTGTTGCCTTGCTAGCTAGTCCGTGGCCGTGAACCCGACTATTCAAATAGTTTTAATAATCTGCAAAGGTTATACACTTTACCCATGAGATCCGAGATGCTTATTGTGTCAGACCCAACTACCATATATTAAGTATGCGATATAATAACTATTTAAAAAAAGTATGCGATATAAGGGCGTCTCGAACGCGGACCCGCAAATTTGCCCCGGTATCCGTCCGCTGACCCCATGGGGAGGGGAACCAGTCTGCGCACGTAGATGCCGGAGCCAGCCATGCATCCAATGCTGCCTGCATACAATTCAAGCTGGGTTTTGATTTAGCGAACGGAATTTATGCAAACCAATTGGTATGCATCAAAGTTTTAAAATAAAATTGCACAAATCATCCATACATAGCATGCAAATAAGTCTAGTACAACAATCCTCAAATTAGATGTCCAACAAGTTTTTCAATGGATCATGTCGTCCCACACATACCTGCCCTTCCTTCAAATTTTGATCCAACATTGTGTATACGTAAATGGTCGTCCCTCTTTCCTGTGGTACATCACGGTAGCGCGTACGGGATACATAATGTGTAGAGCAACATTGACTGAATGAATGATCCAATCAACAAGTTGAGGAAGAAGAAGAAACAAAACTTACGATCTCATCCTCTGCCACGTGCAATGGTCACCTTGCCTCCAGCTGAGCAACTACATGACAAAACTTGGTGAGGATGGTCTGGAAGGCGTACCATCGATACGATAACAACCTCACATTATGATCATGATGTGCATGTCTTTCATGGGACCAATAGGGGAAACGCCCCCCTTTCCACTTGGGGAGGCTGAATTGGAGTGGGGGTAGGACTCCTCTCCCCCCTAGGCCGATGCAAGGAGGGGAGCCCTTTCCCTCCTTATGGTGCCCCTCCCCTCTCCCCTACACCTATATATACTAGAGGATTTTGCCCATTGCGAGACATAAGTTTTGAAGCCTCCTCTAGTTCTCTAGTTCTAGTTCTAGTTGGTCCTAGTTGATCAATTAGAGATAGACCTACATCCTCTAATCCTCATAATTATAAGTCCAATGTGGTTCTAATCTTCTCCATCTAATTCTCCAGTGACGATTAGCTCTGGACGATGAAGCTGTTGGGAAACGTAGTAGGAAACAAAAAAAATTCGCCCTACGATCACCCAGGAACAATATGAAGATGCATAACAGGTTGTGATCAACGATCGTTATCGACTCCGGGAGTGCAACGGAAGTAGACGAGTCGGTGTAGATCGTACTTGGAGTCCCTCGAAAGTTGATGACGATACCGCGAACCGCCCTCGAACGATCCCTCAAACAGAAGACTGAAAGCACGACCTCTCTACTTGGTTGCAAGCGTATGATCTTCATGATCCGACAGCACTTTGCCGTCCAGAGCTAATCATCACCGAAGAATTAGAGGAAGAAGTTTAAAACCACACGGGGCTTCTAATTTTGAGGATTAGAGGTGGTTCGGGCTCTCTCTAATTAGTCAACTAGGACCAACTAGAACATGCACTAGAGCTACTAGAGGAGACTCCAAAACTTGTATGAACATAGGGTGGAAATCCTCTAGTATATATAGGTTAGAAGGGAGGGAGAGGGCAGCCACCAAGGGGGAAGGTTCCCCTTGGGGAGCCGGCTCAGGGAGAGGGAGTAGGACTCCCTCCCCTTGTCCAATCCCCCTTCCACCTCTTGGCCTTTTTTGGCCCGTTGGTATTTAAATTAAATATAAAATGTTCTAGACATTTTCGGAGCATTATATATATATATATATATATAATTTAACATCCCCGGAAACATTTTCCACCTATATATAATTAATCGGCAATACCCAGTATCACCTGATATTCACCGAAACCCTTCCGGTGACCCCGAAACGCTCCCGGAACCTCTTGGAACTATTCTGGAGATTAATGAAACATTCCACAAATATATTCTCATCACTCCCGTCCTACTAACACTCAGAAGATTGTGATTACCTTAAGCTTGTGACCCTGTAGGTTTGGTAAACCATAGACATGAACGAAACCGCTCGTTCAATGACAGATAGCGGAACCGTGGACATCCATATCGGTCCCTATGATTACATGAATGATATTCGAGTGAACCTTTGGTTATCATGTGATGTTCCCTTTGCTTTGCGATACTTTACAAAACCCGGTATGCATCGGTATCCTCTTGAGTCATCACCATGCTCACTATACCGTTGCTCTCGTTACCCGTTTTGTTCTTCTTTCTCGTTGACGTGTTCCGGCATCCGCTTGACGTAGTCACCTGTGTCTGGATAGACTATGATGGATGCCGTCACACCGAGAGGGCCCTAAGAATATCTCTCCGTCGTCGGAGGAGCAAACCCCACTCTCGAGCTTCTCCGGTCACTTGTCAAACTTTCCGGTGTGCTGAAAGTTGTCGTTATAATCACCTTGTTACAGATGACGTGTGAACAACCCTAAAGCTCACCGATCGGTAGGAAGTGACTTGAGAGACTCTCATGGTCTGAGGAACTAAAATACATGTGAACACTCCATGTTATAACAGATGATTTCAGATGATATAATCACATAGTATAACATATAAGTATTGGGTCGATTCGATACGACCGTTCTTCTAACGTCATACCCTCAATGTTCTTTTAGGACTATTCTTACACTTAACGATATCCTAAGATCAAGAAAACATGATCACTAACAACACTTGAGCTAGTCTTAGAGGTGAGACCGGGAACCTATTGTTTACCGTATACTATTTCACACGTGCATATGAGTTTTCCACTGAATCGCATGTTCCAAGATCATAGCAGTTATAGCATGAAATATAAACTCTTAATTATTAATAACAGAAATATAATAATACAGTATTATTGCCTCTAGGGCAAATTTCCAACAAGAGGGACCCTACCCCCTCGCCTTGGATGAAAGGGCACCACATCATAGGACTGTGTAGAGGCTCACCCGAGAGCAAGGAACAACTAGTATCAAAGCCCCAAGCAACCTTAGAACAAGACCATAGTTCAACCTTAGAACATGACCATCTAGGAGCATCAAGAACACCACCGCAACCCTGTCACCCACTTGTAGCAGGAAAGGTACCGGGGAAATCACCGAGAAGGACAACAGAGACTAAGAAATGAACGTGACTACCGACAGCTAGGCCCAACATTCACAGCTGGGCCCAAGGGATGTTGGTGCTCAAGCCGGAGGCGCTGGGAGGGGGGGGGGGGCTACAGAGCTCGAGGTGTACACGGTGAGATCCCTCGCCCCATCTCTCATTTTCTCTCTTTCTTCCTTCCCAAACCTTCACTGTTGCTCTTATGTGTTGCTCAGGCATGTTGTGTCGTCTTCAGTCATGGCTCCCCATGTCATTATCAATTTCATTCCCATAATGGCTCGATTGCACCAACCCATACTGTCCTCCTTTTTTCTCTAGTGTGCGCTGCTCTAACCTACTCTTAGTCTCACCTCCTTTGCTTCCTAACTTCGATGGTTGCATACCCAGCGAGTAGTTCCTCGTTAGAGCATCTACAAATGGACGCCCCGAACGTCCGGGCGGCCTGCACGGATAGGAAAAAGCCACCCAACCAGTCGCACCAAACACAGCCCAGACGTCCAAGCTAACTGGCAAACCCCACGTCCAGAAAATATGTGGATGATATGGGGGCATCCATACGCACACACCACTTCGGCACCAACCCACTCTGGCCCACCCCGACCCCACATATATTCATCCCTATCCACACTCCATACCAAACCCTAGCCACTCCTCTACGTCCCCAAGCCCCTGTCCTACGAACTCCGACCATCTTTGGCATGACGAGTAATGGATCTGACTTTGAGGTCTCTCGATCTGTTGACTCGGACCTTGTCCCATGCGGGCACGAGGAGGAGATGGTCATCCGCATGGCCCTTCGCACGCTCTCCGGAGGAGTGTGCCCGACCGCCGCCGGACTCGATATAGTGGGGATCCATTGCGTTCGCTCAAATGGCGCTTGGATCGACCAGAGCTGGTGGGCCGAGGCACGTGACCGCTGCCTCATCGGACGCGATGACCACACCGGTACCGTAAGGTTCTATACAAACGGTTTTTAACCCCTTTCCGCGACGTCATTCTGAACCGTCGCCAAGTGAGTGACTGCGATAGGGGGGGTCCTTCCCACACGAGCCAAAAACCTTCGGGGATAGGCGAGCGACTACTGACGATCCCCATAGAATAAACGTATGAGAAGTCGCCCCAGTCCCACACATTACATCTCGACATTACGTTTATGATCCGAGAGACATCCCAAGCGATTATACCGCTATAGTTGTGTGAAAAAGGTGGACATTAACATTTAATCTACTGATATGTTTGTGATAGTCACGTTATCGCACACAGTTCAAGAATGTAAAATATGTGCGGTGCCTCTACTAACCCCAACGTGTCCATTTTCATAACTGTGTGCGATAGGCATTCCTATCACACACGCACACTAGTTTGAAATGTTTGCCATATTACCATGAATCTCACAAGCATATGAGATGAAACCGTGTGTGCGTCCGTCGGGCATCGCAAACGTTTCATGTCAAAGAACCGTCTGTTCTCTATTTTTATTGCATACGCTGTTTTCTTTCTAACTGTGTGCATATTATTTTACTCGCTCCTGTATAATTTTATTTTTCCCTGTAATTTATTATTCGAATTGGAAATTTTGAAATATGAAACGTGGAATTCAAATTCTCAGCACAATGGTTCAACAACGAATCGTTAAATAAAATTGTCAGTACAATATGTTCAGTAATTACAGGATTAGACACCAATTAACTATGATGAACCACAATATTTAGAGGCGGTAAAGGTGAAGAGACAAGTGTAAATCATTTTGGCTGCCAATGGTGTTGAAGAAGTGGAATGCCCATAATAATGTGCCCTCCTGCATGCCATAGGCACGAACAACTTTTGTCCAACCCCTTGTGACGATCGCCCGCCCATCCTTCACCGCCTTCAGGAATACTTCTAGAGCACTATCATGGTAGCATGAATTATATACTTTAACCTTAGTTGCCTCCACTCCGGTCATGTAGTTTGCAAGGTAATCATCAGTAAATAGCTTCGGATACCATTGAAAAGAGAAAAATTTCGAATCTTGAGGTCGAATAGAGTAACCTGTTGTGGACAAAGTTAACACACTTTACTTACCATCCTAAAGTTCACTGTTGTCTTGGACAAAGTGTAAATAAAGAGCTTAATTCCCATCACCCGTTTCTTTCGCCCAACAATCTTTCTTAGTTTTCTCAGTTGACGCTTGTTCATGAATATCTCATTGCCCCATACGCAAAAGGGTTCAAAGCGTGGATCAGTACCGCTCATATATGTACCTATAAGCAACCAGTAAATGTTAGAAGCTAAACTGAGATTTCACAAATGTTGTAAAATACAACTTCCTACGTTCCTAAGTACAAGTATTTTTTAGAGCTTTCAATATGAACTACATATAGAGGTATATAGAATTTTAGATATAGTTTAGATTAGAATATAGATTCACTCATTTTGCTCCGTATGTACTTATATTTAGGAATAGATGGTGTATAAGACATGAGATGCAGCTAACCTCGACGGCAAACAACATCATCGCCCATTGTTACCCTTTGTAAGTACATGGAAAGCCAATGTTAACTACAACAGGGTTAACATCCACCAAAAATAGCAAATGGTAATAAAACGGCAGCATTTGTAGTGATATCTTCATTCTTGAAAGAGTATACGGTAGCAAAGGTACGGATTAAAAATGGATAGAATTGTTTCTTTATCGCGATAAACCTAGTATAGCCATTGAAACTGGTACTGATAGAAATGAAATTGTCAGAGTTAAACATCGCAAGGCATGTGCTACTAGAGTAGAGAATGGCCATGTCGTCTATTAAAAGGTAGGGAAAATAGATAAGACGGGCTAGGCGTGTTTACTACAACATGCTTAAGACATGAACCGTACAAAACATGACCATTGCAACTGGTATTGGTAAGATTCAACTGGTGAGTTCATACTTGGTAAGTCCCAAGGGGTAGTGGCTGGGGCACTTAATATGGATAAGAGCCCGCCCCAAGTTGGCCATAGCGGAGGCGAGGTGTTCATCCGGGTCGAAGAGTGGATCAGTGCCGCCGACATGTGTACCTACAAGAAGCAAGTAAATGTTAGAAGCCAAAATGCAATTACACAAATGATGTAAAATTCTGTAAGACATGGGATGCAGCTAACCTCGACGGCAAACAACAGCATCGCCTGTTATGGCCCTGCGTAAGTACATGGAAAGGCATGTTAAGTACAACAGGGTTAGCATCCACTAAAAGTAGCAAATGGGCAACATCTCTAGTATATCTTCATTGCGGAGAGTAGCACGGTAGCAAAGGGACAGATTAAAAAAATGGATACAACTGTTAATTGCAACATGCTTAACAGCATCCTAAGTAATGTTTTGTAAGTTGTAGGCATTGAATACAATAGTTAAAAAATGGATACAACTATTAATTGCAATAGGCTTAATAGCCATTGAAACCGGTACTGATAAAAATGCAATTGGCAGAGTTAAACATCGCAAGGCAGGTGCTTCCAGAGCAGAGAATGGCCCAGTTGTCTATAAAAAGGTAGGGAAAATAGCTAAAAATGTGTTAGACATGTTTACTACAATAAGCTTAATACATCAACCATACAAAACATAGCCATTAATTGCAATTGGTATTGGTAAGATTGAATTGGTGAGTTCATACTTGGTAAGTCCTAAGAGGTAGTTTCTGGGGCACTTCATTTTGGCTAGAGCGCGCCCAAAGTCAGCGGCGGCCGAGGCGAGCTGTTCCTCTGGGTCGAAGCTTGGATCAGTGCCATTGACATGTGTACCTACAAGCAACCAGTAAATGTTAGAAGTTAAATTGCAATTGCACAAATGATGTGAAATATTGTAAGACATGGGATGCAGCTAACCTCGATGGCAAACAACAGCATCAGCTGTTATGACCTTGCGTAAGTACATGGACAGGCATGTTAAGTACAACACTGTTACCATCCACCCAAAATAGCAAATGGGCAGCATCTCTAGTGACATCTTGAGTCGTGTATTGTAAGTTTGTTGCTGGTATTGGTGAAATTGAGCTGGACAGTTAATACTTGAACATCACATAGTGTGCAGTACTGAAATAAATAAGTCATGAACATGCTTAATACATCAACCGTACAAAACATAGCCATTGCAAGTGGTATTGGTAAGATGGAACTGGTCAGATCATACCTGGTAAGTCCCGGGGGGTAGTCGCTGGGGCACTTCATCTGGACAAGAGCCTGCACCAAGTCGGTGACGGCGGAGGTGAGGTGTTCCTTCGGGTCAACACACACAACGACCATTGCGCCATCGACCGCCATCAGCTCCTCGACCTCCACGTGATATGTGGTTGGGCTTGTGCGGCGATGCTCTGGAGGTAGGGCGGTGGGGCTTTGGAGGCAGGAGGAGGTTTTGCGGGCGCCATTTAAGCAATCAGTGGGGCCGTGATAGAGATCGATGGGTTACTGTTGGATCGTGAAGCTCGGACATAATGTAGATGTGGTTGACGCTGTGGTTGCGGCGGCAGCGGTTTGAGCATCCGGTAGGGGGGAGGGGGGAGGGGGAGATACTCAGGAAATTTGATGGGTGGGGATGTGGTGGGAGGAATAAATTCTGAAATCACGCGCCTAATAAAAATTCCGCTGCGAAACTTGAAACTTGGGCGGGGGAAACACACAACACAGACAAAGCGCGTAAAATACTCATGTGCGAGAAAAGAGAAAATTGCCAGATCCCGTCTCCAAAAAATGTACACGTGTAGTTGATTTTTTTGTTCAATGGTACGCCTGGTTTATTAGGAAACATCGCACAGGTAACTGACTTATGGATCATTAACGGAAAAAACGAACACGGGTACGCCATAGAAACTTTGTGTTTTGTGATCTTCTAATAACTCGTATATCTATCAGCATCTCCAACCGCACCTAATTTCAAAAAATCTCTTTCATTGTATCCGGATTATTCAGTGTACATGAATGAGGCAAGGTGACACCCGATGAGCAATCATCGGTTTATGAAATGCAATCAAGTGTCAACCTGCCTCGCTCGCATAGCTAGATTTGATCCTATGCAACAAGAGAGAAGCTTGCTGCCATCCGCCAGCGCGGCAATTTAAGCCGGTGTGCGGCCAACTCACGCGGCAAGGTGGGACTAAAAACCAGCTGCGGCCAGCTCTAGTCTCCTCCAGTGGATGCGAGCGGACGTTTCGGGTGTATTTAGGGCCGGGGTGCGGCTACAAAACTTCAGTGAACACATGCTAATCAACGCTCATAGCCCTCAAAGGATGTGCTTATCGACATTGTACGTTAATAATAGATAGTACCAACTTAAAGTAGTACTAGTAATTTTCTCTAAAACTAGTACATATGTAGTACTGTTAGAGGCTCATAATTAATTATACAAACTTACGGGCGACACACGCACTAACTATTTCTCACATGCTGCCATCAGGGCATGCTGGCCAGACGCCGGCGTTCTCCTTCTCGGCCTTGTAGGCAGCAGCCCACCGTGCTTTGATCTCCGCTGAGCTCTCCTCAGCATGGCGTGCGACCTCTTCTTTCTTGCGGCGGTGGGACTCTGTTTTCTCGACTGCTTTCTGCCTTTTCCGCTCATACATGCGGCTTTGGCCGCCTCTAGATCCACCGCCCATTCGGCCATGGCAGCTGATGTCTACTACGCAACGTTCTTCTTGTAGACTCGTGTTGGGCCTCCAAGCACAGAGTTTTGTAGGACAATAGCAAATTTCCCTCAAGTGGATGACTTAAGGTTTATCAATCCGTGGGAGGCGTAGGATGAAGATGGTCTCTCTCAAACAACCCTCGAACCAAATAACAAAGAGTCCCTTGTGTCCCCAACACACCTAATACAATGGTAAATTGTATAGCTGCACTAGCTCGGCAAAGAGATGGTGATACAAGCGTAATATGGATAGTAGAAATAGGTTTTTGTAAGCTGAAAATATAAAAACAGCAAGGTAGCAAGTGGTAAAAGTGGGCGAAAACGGTATTGCAATGCTTGAACAAGGCCTAGGGTTCATACTTTCACTGTGCAAGTTCTCTCAACAATGATAACATAATTGGATCATATAACAATCCCTCAACATGCAACCAAGAGTCACTCCAAAGTCACTAATAGTAGAGAACAAACGAAGAGATTATTGTAGGGTACGAAACCACCTCAAAGTTATTCTTTCTGATCGATCTATTGGGCTATTCCTATAAGTGTCACAAACAGCCCTAGAGTTCGTACTAAAATAACACCTTAAGACACACATCAAACAAAACCCTAATGTCACATAGATACTCCAATGTCACCACAAGTATCCGCGGGTTAGATTATACGATATGCATCACACAATCTCAGATTCATCTATTCGAGCTGTCGGCGTTCTGGGAACGGGGGTCCCCAGACTTGCCTGCCCGCGGCCTGCGGCGCGGCTCAAAGGAGGCCCAGGATAGCCCATCTTCATCAACGCATGCTCAAGACCCTCGCGAGGCCAAGCCTCATGAGCGGGGCGACCAAGAGCTTCCTCAGGCGCGGCCTCGTCAGGCTGGCTCATGAGGAGGCGGAGAGTTCAAGGCAGGGTACCTCGCGAGGTGCCGATGACGTAAGCCATGACGACCAAGGGCGCCAGTCGGGCGCCAGCCCGCCCAGCGTCCTCTTTTCCTCTTTGGTGCAAAGGGAGCAACCGCAGGCGAGAGCATCAAGCAAAGGCATCCGTTTCGGTGCAACAAGAGCAAGACCAGCCCAACGGCTGGAATGCAGTCATCATGGAGCCCAAGCAGGCGTCATCACCAGAGCCTTTGGCAGGCGAGGACCAACTTTAGTCAGGATAAGTGTACCTGCTGTTCCCCTTCAAAATGGCCAATTGTTGGCGCCCTTGCCGCTCGATATTTGGGAAGAGGCCCAGGGCCTTCGTCTATATAAGTAGAGCTAGCCACCATAGTAAAGAGACGAGCGGATAGAGCGGGAAGCATCCGAAGCTCTCCTCCCGCGCGCCATTCGGAATCCAGAGAGAGAGAGAGATAGAGACCCGATCCTCAAGCCAGAGCGACGGGGCACCACTAAGCAGTTCATCACACCCACCAAGAACAGACCCTCGCCAGGCTGTTCTTCCCTGTACTGTTCTTCATCAGCCCCAGAGGCAATCCACACACCACACACTAGAGTAGGGTATTACACCAAGACGGTGGCCTGAACCAGTATAAATCTTGCGTCTCTTGTATTGTTCTTGTTAGTAGTTTAGGTCCCTGCGATTCGGTGAGGTAGGAGACGGTGGAGGGTTGGATCTTCGCGCGCACCCCAGAGTTCGAACCTCAAGGGTCTGCCGGAACCCGCAATCCGACATTTGGTGCGCCCGGTAAAGTGCGCTGAATCTGCCTTTCGTCGCCTCGTTCTTCCCCGACCACCTTAACCATGTCTGGCGCTTGTCGGGCTCGCGCCGAGCGCCGAACTGCCGTCGCTTCCCACGTCGCCCAGACGGCTCCCGTCGGCGGACGTCCTCGTTGTTCCCCGTCACCTGCTGTCAACGCCGCCACCGGCCCGGCGAAACGGCGACAGCGTCGTCCAGCACCCGTCCATGAGCGGGACGGCCGCATCTACCACGCCTTCGTTCACCCGCTGGTTCTTCGTCGCGCGCCCAGCGCCATGGAGGCCCGAGCTGCACTCGCCAGCGGCCAGCGAGCTCCTGCGCTACCGCCCGTCGGCAGCGTCTATGAAGAATGGCTCGACCGCGTCGCCGAAGCTTGTCCGCGCTGCGGAGGCGACCAGCGCGTTCGTCTCGCTGCACCGCACCCGCCCATGGCGATAAAGCCCGGCGCCTCAGCCGCCTCCTCCTCAAGACGGCGCCCTGGAACCAAGGCGCGCGGCCCCTGGGCGGAACCCGTTCCACCAGGCACCGGCGCGGCAAGAGCAAAGCTGCCAAGAAGTTCCTCGCCCGCAAGAAGCTGCCCGAGCACTCCCCGCTCCAGCACGTCAAGACCATGCGCTGCCCCCAGCCGAGGCGCAGGGAGGCCTGCAAGACCAAGCTCTCTGCCGTCCGAGGCCCCCCGCGGCCACGGCGGGCTGCCGCGCCTTCACCACCGAGCTGCGCAGCGTTCGTAGCCCACCAAGTTCAAGCCAGACCTGCCTCCACGCTTCTGACGGCACGGCTGACCCTCGGAGTTCCTCCAGCTCCACGAGCTGGGCATCGAGGCTGCCAACGGAGATGAAAAGGTCATGGCGAACTGGTTTCCCATGGCGCTCGAGACGGAGCCCGCACTGCTCCTGAATCTGGCCCCGAGCACGATCCCTTCTGGGCGAGATGCGCACCGCTTCATCGCCAACTTCCAAGGTACTCGCGACCAGCCACCGCCGTGGCGACATGCGCCGAATCAAGCGGCAGACCGGGAAACCACGCAAAAGTACATCCGGCCTTCAACAACGCCGCCTCAAGATCCCGGGAGTAGCGGAGGAGGCCATCATCTGCCTTCTCCGGCCAGGCGTGCGACGTCAAGATGAAGGAGGAGCTGGCGATGCATGAAGATCTGTGCACCTCCACAGAGCTATTCAACTTGGCGACCAAGTGCGCCAGGGCTGAGGAGGGGCGCCTCTCCCTCCTCGAGCTGCCTGCCGCGGATCCCGAAGAGAAGAAGTCCAAGCCCAAGGACGTGAAGCGCAAGGGGGCTGCGTGCTCGCGGCCGAACCAGACACCAAGCGAGGCAGAGATCAACCCGAGTCCTCTAAGGGCAGCCGGTACTGCGTGTACCATGGCCTCCACACCCACAACACCAATGAATGCCAAGAACTCCGGGCCGTGCGCGAAGGGTCGGCGAGGCGCCACTGGCGCAGCCGACCGGGGCTATGGCCGAGGAGGAGGAAGGAACGCAGACGCCTGGGAAGACCATGGCCAGCGCCAAGGGTGGCGCGACCAACCTCGCGAGGACTGGGCTGGCAAGACCCACCTCGCGAGGGGGGCTGGAGGGATCAGCCTCGTGAGGATCATCCGCAAGGGAACGCAGGCCTCCCTCCGCTGCCGCCGCCACCAAGGTGAGTCGAAGACCGTCATCAGGACGAGGGGGCTGGGGGCTTCCAGGAAGCGCGCGCGATCGCCTGCATCCTGGACGGAGCTCAAGCCCCAGCCTCTCACCGCATCTTCAAGCAGTTTGCCCGTGAAGTGAATGCAGTCCTCCCGAAGTTCGAGTCCACGCACCCTCTCAGGTGGTCGGCGTGCGCCATCACGTTCAGCTTAGCGGATCAGCTCAAGTGCGCATCCACAGCCGGAGTTCTTCCAATGCTTTGCTCCCCAATCATCAGCAATGTGCTAGTCACCAAGACCCTCATCGACGGCGGAGCAGGGCTCAACGTCCTGTCCGTGGAGACATTCAACAATCTTCAAGTGCCCTACAGTCAGCTCCAGCCAACCAAGCCTTTCTCAGGAGTCATCGACGGCTCCACGATCCCGATCGGGCAGGTTCGCCTTCCTGTCACCTTCGGGGCCCGCGACAACTACCACACCGAGCTCATCGACTTCGACATCGCCCACATTCGCCTGCCGTACAACTCTATCCTCGGGTACCCGACGTTGGCCAAGTTCATGGCCGTAACCCACCATGGCTACAACGTCCTCAAGATGCCAGGAAGCGGCGGGGTTATCACGGTGCCCTGTGAAGAGAGAGATGCCGTATGCTCCCCGGAGCGAGCTTTTCAGGCCGCATCGCTGGAAGACCCAGACCACAACAACAGGATGCCTCCCGAGGCAGCACCCAAGAAGAAGAAGACATCGACCGGCCCGGCTCTTCAAGAGACAGGCCCCTCAGGGCCCGCACCAGGCAAGGGGGAGCCTCCTTCCATCGCATAGGAAAGCGCACCTAGCGCCCTCCTCAGGCAGGGCTTGGGGGCTCTCCCCTGGAGGGCCGCCGACCTTGCCAAGGTCTCGAGGGAGGCGCTTGGGCACCACGTGGAGGCGTGTTTCGAAGCACGTTCCCATAGCGGGGAGCAAGACCGGGATGACAGAGCCCTCAAGAGTTCATCAGCAAGGCCATTCAGGAGCTACAGGAGTCAAGGGTCATGAGGGGCAGCCGCCGCCTACCCGCTGTGGCCCCCCATCCAGGCGAGGATGGTGGGCTGCACATCTGCATCGACATACCAGGGCTCAGCCGAGCCGCGTCTCGAGAGCGCCTCTGGCCCTCGCAAGTGGGACGTTGCGAGGGTCCGCCCCACAGCTACGTACGCATGCCTTATGGCCTGCCAAACACGGCTGTTGCGCACCAGCGTCTCATGAGGACTATCCTGGAGGCTCAAGAGGTCAGGCACGCCGCAGCCCTGGTGGAGATGGAGATGGCCCATGAGGAGCCGCCAGCGCCTCCGGAGCCTCCTAAGGCCCCTGGACCTGGGGGCTCGTGAGGATCGGCTCCCGCAGCCCACCGAGTCTGCTACATCAACAACCCTTCATCCTCAACATCTTTAGGTGACATCTTTAAGTTTTATTTCCGGCTGGGAGTGCCTTCAGGGCCGCATTATTCCCAGGCCGCGTGGGTCCGTCCCTGCGGTATGTATCCCTTTTATTTCATGTCTTTAGCTTATCCTGTTGGTGGCGCCCCTCGGGCTGCATCATCCCCAAGCCGCTCGGGCCAGTCCCAGCGGCATGTATCCTTCATGCGTTTTCCTTAGGATTATGCTCTCGTTCCACCATGCTTGTTATTTGGTGCCTTCTCCTGGGTGGCGAAAGCTTGCGCGTTAAAGGGGGGGGTGCCTGAGCATCGCGACTCAGGGCTCCTACCGGCTCTCCGGCCCTCACCCTCTGGTCTTGTCCATGGCATCGCGACCTGGCTTGCCAGCGACGGCTGGGACCAGCCCGAGAGCCGGGACCCGGGGCGTGGAGTTGCGTCATCTAACCTAGCTTGCGTGTTAAAGGGGGTGCACGAGCATCGCGACTCGGGGCTCCTCTTGGCTCTCGGCCCTCACCCTCTGGTCTTGTCCGTGGCATCGTGACTGGCTTGCGGCTGACGGTGAGACCAGCCCGAGCCGGGACCGAAGACGTGAAACACCGCATCGGCCAATTTTGCAGGAACACACTCGAAGATAAGGCCCAGAGCCAGGCGCAACCCGCCTTGAGGTAGGGCCTCGTCAGTCCCGCGTTGGCTCACGAGTGCCCCGGCACACCTCGCGAGGCCTCTCGCGCCACTCCAAAGCAAATAACGGCAGGACTAACGATCGCCCTGGCGAGCTATTGTCCCTTTTGTGGTGACCTGCAGGAACACGGAAGGCCTCACCAAGGAGCACGGAACAACCTCGCCACGCCATCTCTCGCCGGCCAGGGCACGAACCTGGCGCCGCACCAGGAAGCATTGTCCTGACCCTCGAGATAAGTCACCCTTCGGGCACACTAGTCATCGCAGCACCATCCCCACACTCAATGCAACTCCGTGTTAGCAACATCACTCTCTTTTCTCACCGAATGATGGCCGCTTGAGCGCCAAGGGGGACCCCCTGGGCATCGCGACTCGGAGGCTCTTACCGGACCTCGGGCCGCTCACCTCCTGGCCTTGACCACGGCATCGCGACCTGGCATACCAGCGACGGCTGAAGCCGCCTTGGGACCGGGACCTGTCGGCACAGAGCATCAAGCCCTCATGAGGTCCGAAAGGAAGAAACTGCGCTAAAACGGAATGAGCATCCCGCATTGCCTCACAATAAGGATTATATTGTCAAACGAAGCTACAAATATCTTAGAAGCCCCCGCGGGGTACATTCTTGGCTCCTCGCAGGAACAAAAGACGCGAATCCTAAGGAGTCCTATCTACAGGGACCACCGCGGCCGACGCCATCATCAACAGTGGTCCACCCGGTCCGGAGCCAACCCCATCCAGATCAGGGGCGGCGATTACCTGACGAGCTCGCCCTGCTCCGGGAGCGGCGCAGGCTCAGGGGCTCGTAGCTGTCGTCGCTCGTCTATGGCGTCGCGAAGAGCTCGGCGGAGTCACTGGATCCTCCAGCGCCTTCGTCGCCTGAGAAGCTGCCCAGGGAGTGGCCGGTCGGCCTCCGTATCACTGCAGCAGGGCCATGACCGCCCCTCCCGGGGCAGCACTCCAGCCGGCGACCCTCCGCGTCGAAGAGCTTGAAGGACATCTCTGAAGCACCGTCGTACTCCAGGTGGATCGTGAGGGCGCCCCTCGTCCTGCAGACCCGGGCGAACTCGCTCCAGCCTCGAGTCAAGAAGACCTCGCCCGGGGCAACTACTGCGACCTCTGCCCCGGTCGCAAGGGTGCCACAGCCGGCGTGCTGCAGCCAAAGTCCCAGGGGCTCCACCTGCCGGACGACGGAGGCGAAGAAAGAAGGAAGACGAATCCAAGACTTGGGAGGCGCGGCGACGCGAAGCATGAACTCCCGGCAGGAGCCCTCGGCGTTGACTCCAGGGGGGAAGACGCACACCTTCGTGACCCGCCGGCGTCGTCGGCGGCGCCTTCGTGGCGCCCAGCGTCACCTCCTTCAGGCCACCAATCTGCGTACAAGGGAAGAGGAAACCTGGTGGCGGCCGCGCACTGTGGCACGCAGGCGCCTCCTGGCGCTCCTGCCACGACACCGAGAGCAAGACGCTTCTTTGGGGGGCGGGTCGGGGATCCTCTTGAGGAGCCTTTCCCTTCTCTTCCCTGGAGAACCGATGGATCGGAGCCATGGCAGCCAGACGAGACGAGAAAGAGGAGAAGCATGAGGATAGACCGGAAGGGCACACGCCGCTCCGTACTTATAGCCGGCGAAGGCCAACCGTCGGCCTCCATGATCACCAGTCATCGTGCCCAACCCTGCATGCAGGGACTTGGGGAAGCAGGCTCCCACGTCCAATCAACCGCCACGCGGCGCCCAAGGCCGCAGGCTGTTAGGGCCCGCGACGCTTCGCACTTGCCCTTTCGCCTCTCTGCACGGCCAAGTTCGGGCGCGCCCGTGGGCACAGGGGCTCTTGTCGGCGTTCAGGGAACGGGGTCCCCAGACTTGCACACAGTGGCTGCGGGCGTGGCTAAAGGAGGCCCAGGATAGCCCATCTTCATCAACGCATGCTCGAGACCTTCGCGAGGCCAAGCCTCATGAGGCGGGCGACCAAGAGCTTCCTCGGTAGCGGCCTCGTCGGTGGCTCATGAGGCGGAGAGTTCAAGGCAGGGTACCTCGCAAGGTGCCGATGGCGTAAGCCATGACGACCAAAGGCGCCCGATCCGGGCACCAGCCAGCATAACGTCCTCCTTTCCTCTTTGGTGCAAAGGGAGCAAGCGCGGCGAGAGCATCAAGCAAAGGCATCCGTTTGATTGCAACAAGACCAAGACCAGCCCCAACGGCTGGAATGCAGTCATTGTGGAGCCCAAGCAGGCGTCATCACCAGAGCCTTTGGCAGGCGAGGACCAACTTTAGTCAGGATAAGTGTACCCGTTGTTCCCCTTCAAAATGGCCAATTGTTGGCGCCCTTCCCGCTTGATATTTGGGAAGAGGCCTGGGGCCTTCGTCTATATAAGTAGAGCTAGCCACCATAGTAAATAGACGATCGGATAGAGCGGGAAGCATCCGAAGCTCTCATCCCGCGCGCCATTCGGAATCCAGAGAGAGAGATAGAGACCCGATCCTCAAGCCAGAGCGACGGGGCACCACTAAGCAGTTCATCACACCCACCAAGAATAGACCCTCGCGAGGCTGTTCTTCCCTGTACTGTTCTTCATCAGCCCCAGAGGCAATCCACACACCAGACACTGGAGTAGGGTATTACACCACGACGGTGGCCTGAACTAGTAGAAATCTTGCGTCTCTTGTATTGTTCTTGCTAGTAGTTTAGGTCCCTACGATTCGGTGAGGTACGAGACGGTGGAGGGTTGGATCTCCGCACGCACCCCAGAGTTCGAACCTTAAGGGTCTGCCGGAACCCGAAATCCGACACAAGCCAACACAAAGAACTTCAAAGAGTGCCCCAATGTTTCTACCAGAGAGTCAAGACGAAAACGTGTGCCAACCCCTATGCATAAGTTCACAAGGTCACAGAACCCGCAAGTTGGTCACCAAAACATACATCAAGTGGATCACGTGAATATCCCATTGTCACCACAGATAAGCACATGCAAGACATACATCAAGTGTTCTCAAATCCTTAAAGAGTCAATCCGATAAGATAACTTCAAAGGGAAAACTCAATCCATTACAAGAAGGTAGAGGGGGATAAACACCATATGATTCAAATATAATAGCAAAGCTCACGGTACATCAAGATCATGCCATATCAAGAACACGAGAGAGAGAGATCAAACACATAGCTACTGGTACATACCCTGAGCCCCGAGGGTGAACTACTCCCCCTCGTCATGGAGACCGCCGGGATGATGAAGATGGCCACCGTTGATGATTCCCCCCTCCGGCAGGGTGCCAGAACAGGGTCCCGATTGGTTTTTGGTGGCTACAGAGGCTTGCGGCGGCGGAACTCCCGATCTAGGTTCTCTTCTAGAGGTTTTGGGATTTATAGGAAGTGTTGGCGTCAGGGACAAGTCAAGGCCCACGATGACGACAAATGCGAGGCGCGCCACAGGGGGCGCCCTCCACCCTTGTGGTGGCCTCGAGACTCTTCTCCGATATCTTTTCGTTCCAGTAATTTTTATATTTTCCAAAAATATTCTCCGTAAATTTTCAGGTCAATTGGACTCCGTTTGATATTCCTTTTCCGCGAAACTCAAAAACAAGGAAGAAACAGAAACTGGCACTGGGCTCTAGGTTAATAGGTTAGTTCCAAAAATCATATAAAATAGCATATAGATGCATATAAGACATCCAAGATAGATAATATAATAGCATGGAACAATAAAAATTATAGATACGTTGGAGACGTATCAACAGCCTCAAAGTCCGCCCACGTAACTGTGTGGCCGCCGGCGGTGATGAACTCGGCGCGGCGAGATGCCATTGCTTCCTTACCATGTGTGCGGTCGAGGGCGGTGAGGAACGCGGCGTGGCAGGCTGCCATCGCTTCCTTACCGATTCTTGTGTGCCCAGGTGATAATCGTCTCCAACGTATCTATAATTTTTGATCATTCCATGCTGTTATATTATAATACTTGGATGTTTTACAATCATTTTATAACACTTTTTGGGACTAACCTATTGACATAGTGCCAAGTGCCAGTAGCTATTTTCTGCTAGTTTTTACATGCAGGAAATCAATACCAAACGGAGTCCAAATGCAGCGAAACTTTTTGTAGATTTTTGTGGACCAGAAGACACCAGATGGGCTAGAGAAGCACCTGAGGGGTGCCCCGAGGGGGGCACAACCCACCAGGGCGTGCCTGGGCCCCTAGGGTTGTGCCCACCTCGGTGGCCTCCCACACTGCCTCTTTGCTCTATAAATACCCCAAGATTCTAGAAACCCTAGGGGAGTCGACAAAAATCAATTCCAGCCACCGCAAGTTCCAGAACAACCAAATCCAATCTAGACACCATCACGGAGGGGTTCATCATCCTCATTGGTGCCTCTCCGATGATGTTTGAGTAGTTCATTGTAGACCTACGGGGCCGTAGTTAGTAGCTAGATGGCTTCCTCTCTCTCTCTCTTTCTCTCTCTCTCTCTCTCTCTCTCTCTCTCTCTCTCTCTCCTGATTCTCAATACAATGGTCTCTTGGAGATCTATTTGATGTAACTCTTTTTGCGGTGTGTTTGTTGGGATTCGATGAACTTTTAGTTTATGATCAGATCTATGTTTTTATCCATGAAAGTTATTTGAGTTATGTGATCTCTTTTATGCATGATTACTTATAGCCTTATATTTCTTCTTCGAATCTTTGGTTTAGTTAGGCAAACTAGATCGATTTTTCTTGCCATGGGAAGAGGTGCTTTGTGATGGGTTTTGATCTTACGGTGCTTGATCCCAGTGACAGAAGGGGAAACGACACGTATGTATCGTTGCCATTAAGGATAACAAGATGAGGTCTATTTCTACATAAATAGATCTTGTCTACATCATGCCATCGTTCTTATTGCATTACTCCATTTCTCTATGAACTTAATACACTAGAGGCATGCTCGATAGCGGTCGATGTGTGGAGCAATAGTAGTAGATGCAGGCAGGAGTCGGTCTACTAATCTTGGACATGATGCCTATATAATGATCATTGCCTGGATAATGTCACGAGTATTTGAAGTTCTATCAATTGCCCAACAGTAATTTGTTTACCCACCATTGCTATTTTTCTCGAGAGAAGCCACTAGTGAAATCTACGCCCCCCCGAGTCTTTTCTTTATTATATTTGCCTTCGCGATCTATTTTTATTTGTTTTTATTTTCAGATCTATTAATCCAAAAATACAAAAATACCTTGTTGCAATTTATTGTTATTTATTTTTATCTCGCGTTCCCGCGAGATCTATTTATCCAATCTACTACAATTCTACCTATCTTTTTACCCGTGAGAGATTGACAACCCCTCTCTTACGTTGGGTTGCAAGTATTTGTTCTTTGTGTGCAGGAGCTGTTTACGTGGTGTTGTGTGGTTCTCCTACTGGTTCGACAACCTTTGGTCTCATCACTGAGGGAAATACCTACCGTAGCTATGCTGCATCATCCCTGCCTCTTTGGGGAAATACCGACGTAGTTCAAGCCACATCAAAAAGAATTTCTAGCGCCGTTGCTAGGAAGACATCGTCAACAACTACCAGGTTCCTAATCACAAATCTCATCTCCTTGCAATTTACATTATTTTCCATCTGCCCCACTTCACAAAAATTTGACGTTTTATTCGCCCTCTTTTTTTGTTCGCCGTTTTCTCGTCCGATCTGTTTTTGAGTGCAATCTTGTTGCGTAGTCACAATGACTCAAGAGAACACCAAGTTGTGTGATTTCTCCAATACTAACAACAATGATTTTATTAGCACTCCAATTGCTCCTCCCGCCACTAGTGCGGAGTCTTGTGATATTAATGCCGCTTTGCTAAATCTTGTTATGAAAGATCAATTTTACGATACTCCTAATGAGGATGCCGCGTCCCATCTTAACACATTCGTGGAATTATGTGATATGCAAAAGAAAAAAGATGTGGACAATGATATTGTGAATTTGAAATTATTCCCATTTTCTTTTTGTGACCATGCAAAAATTTGGTTTTTCTTCTTTGCCTCGCAATAGTATTTATTCTTGGGATAAGTGCAAAGATGCCTTTATTACTAAGTATTTTCCACCCATGAAAATTATTTCCCTTAGAACCCAGATCATGAATTTCAAGCAACTTGAAAATGAGTATGTTGCACAATCTTGGGAAAGGATGAAATCAATGCTAAGGAATTGTCCAACTCATGGGTTAAATCTTTGGATGATCATACAAAAAATTTATGCGGGGTTGAATTTTGTTTCTCGAAATCTTTTTGACTCCGTCGCGAGTGGTACTTTTGTGGAAATTACTTTGGGTGAAGCCACCAAATTGCTTGATAATATTATGGCAAGTTTATTCACAATGGCATACCGAAAGAGCTCATACTAGTAAAAAAGTTAATTCGGGTGAACAAATTTCTTCTTTGAGTGAAAAAGTTGACGCTCTTATGAAATTGGTTGCTAATAAAAGTGCTCCTATTTATTTTAATGATATGCCTTTGTCTACTTTGTTTGAGAAAAATAGTGACGCCATAGATGTGAATTTTATCTCGCGAAACAATTTCAATAACAATGCTTATAGAGGTAATTTTAATCCCATGCCTTTTCCTAGTAATTCCTCTAATAATTATGTTAATTCCTATGGTAATCCTTCTTATAATATTAATAATAATAGGAACACCTCTGATCTTGAGAATAATATTAAAGAATTTATCAATACAAAAAGTTTTCAATGCTATAGTACAAGAAAAGCTGAATAAGATTGATGATATGTCTAGAAGTATTGATAGGATTACTCATGATGTAGAAAATCTCAAGATGAACTTTTTTGTGCCTAAGATTGAGGAATCAATTAAGGCTCTTTATGTTTCTATTTACGAAAGTAAGAAAAGTACCGCTATGCTTAGAGATAGAAGAGAATTTTTCGAAAAAGCGTTTTCTAGTGATTGCTTTCATAAAAGTGATGATGATCTTAAAATGATTGGTGTTTATTCTATTGATTCTTTGTTTAGTAAAATTAAGATTGATAATAAAGGGACTGAAGAAGAGTCAACTTTAGCTAGAAGGCGTCCGATAATTCGGAGGGTGAAAATCTTGTTGAGAAAATTGATAAAAGTGGGTTTGAAGAGGTCAAAACTTTAACTAGTGATGTGCCCACTCTTTTGGATTACAAAGACTTTAATGATGATAGTTGCTCTTTGATTGATTGTATTTCTTTGTTGCAATCCATGATAAATTCACCCCATGCTTATGAACAAAATAAAGCTTTTACTAAACATATTGTTGATGCTATGATGAAGGCATTAGAAGAAAAGTTTGAATTAGAGGTTTCAATTCCTAGAAAATTACATGATGAATGGGAACCTACTATCAAAGTCAAGATAAAAAATTATGAGTGTTTTGCTTTATGTGACTTGGGTGCTAGTGTTTCTACAATTCCTAAATCTTTATGTGATGTGCTTGGTCTTACCGATATTGAAGAATGTTCTTTAAATTTGCACTTGGCGGATTCCACTATTAAAAAGCCTATGGGAAGAATTAATGGTGTTCTTATTATTGTAAATAGGAATTATGTGCTCATAGATTTTACTGTTCTTGATATTGATTGCAATCCGTTTTGCCCAATTATTCCTGGTAGACCGTTTTTACATACTATTGGTGCCGTGATTGACATGAAAGAATGCAATATTAAATTTCATTTTCAACTAAGGAAGGGTATGGAACACTTCACTAGAACTAGGATTAAGCCACCATATGAATCAATCATGAGGGCATCGTATGGATCTAGAAACAAAGATGACAATACTTAGATCCTTCGCATCATGCCTAGCTAGGGGCATAAAACGATAGCACTCGTTGGGAGGCAACCCCCAACTTGTATCCTTTTGCTTTTTGGTTTTCTTGCTGTTTTCAATAAAATACCCAATTATTCCTCTGATTAGATGTGTTTTGTTGTTTAAATTAGTGTTTGTGCCAAGCAAAGCCTTTGGGATGATTTGGGTGATAGTTGATTTGATCTTGTTGAAAAACAGAAACTTTTGTGCTCAGAAAAATAATTTTCCTAAATCACAGAAACGTGATTTTGCTCTGAATTTTTTACACAACATTAATATATAAATAGCTCACGTTGTCCTAATATTTCATAATTTTTGGAGTTACAAAAGTATTCAAAGTTTTCAGATTTCTACAGGCTGTTCTGTTTTTGACAGATTCTGTTTTCTTTGCATTATGTGCTTGTTTTGATGATTCTATGGTTTCCTTTGAAGAGTTTTTGCCATAGAAAAGTTGGAATATAGTATATATAATGCAAAAATAAAATATGAATGAGTTTGCAACAATACTTATAGTAGTAATTTGCTTTCTTATACTAACGGATCTCACGAATTTTTTGTTGAGTTTTGTGTGATTGAAGTTTTCAAGTTTGGGGGAGATCGCGAAGGATGAAGGAATAAGGATTAGCAAAAGGCTAAGCTTGGGGATGCCCGAGGCACCCCAAGATAATACCCAAGAAGTATCAAGCAACTAAGCTTGGGGATGCCATCGAGTGGCATCCCCTCTTTCTTCTAACAACCATCGGTATTTTACTTGGAGCTATATTTTTATTCGTCACATATCATGGGTTTTGCTTGGAGCGTCTTGTATGATATGAGTCTTTGCTTGTTTTTCTTTTTATTTGAAGTCTTGAATCCTTGCTGGACACACCTATTTGAGAGAGCCAAAATAATGCCATGACTTGTTAGAATTGCTCTCTATACTTCACTTAAATCTTTATGAGCTATGGAATTGCTCTAGTGCTTCACTTATATCTTTTTGAGCATGGTATGCTTTAGTATTTTTTAAGAAATGCTCTCATGCTTCACTTATATTTATTTGAGAGTTAGTAAAAAAATTAAGAAATACACTCTTGCTTCACTTAGATTATTTTGAGAGAAAGAAATATGATGCTCTTGTTCTTCACTTATATTTGTTTGAGCTTATCAAAAAGCAACATATGAAATTAGTCCCAAAGTGATCGATACCCAAGGAGGATTTAATAAAAACTTTCATGAAGTTCATTGGAAAAAATAAACTTAATTCCTTGTAATAGTTTTGAGATATGATGATAGTGATATGTGAGTCATGTTGATGAATACTTACGGTTTAGTAAGAATATTGGTGTTAAGGTTTGTGATTCCCTATGCAAGCACGAAAGTCAATAGTTATGCAATGAAATTACATCCTACGTGTGGTGCATTATTTAGTGTTAATTATGGTTAATGCTCGCTTATGAGATTTTTTGTTTCTTGGTTGGATGCTTCTCAATCTTTTGCTAGCCTTCATTTGCACTAAGTATGATCACTACTTGTGCATCCAAAATCCTTTAAACCACTTTTTTCCACATGAGTCCACTATACCTACCTATATGCGGTATTCTTTTGCCGTTCTAAGAAAATTTGTATGTGCCATCTCTAATTTTCAAAATAAATTTCCCTTTTGTGTGCTCGTATAAGCTCATGAAAGCGGTAGGGGGTGGCTGATATATTTCCATGCTAGTTATATTATTCTCAAGATGAGTGTTTATTCACTAGTCATTGGACGAGAGTACGACAGAGGTACTAGGGATGCCCAGTCCCGAAATGAATAATGTACTTACTTTATGTTGTCAAATAATAAATTCCTTGGAAAGTGTTGGTATGGAAGGCACCCGTGGATACGGTTAGCCATGGAAAGTGAAAGTATGGTGGAAAAAGGAATAAACTTTATTTTCTGTTTGGGAACCACCTATGATATATCTAGCATGGAAAGTATTGGGAACTACTCGATCGTTTTCATTCACAGGAAAAGCATGCCACCCTAAATGTTTTATCTCTATCTTTTCTGCTTTGAGCTCTGGAACCTCTACAAATCCCTACTTCCCTCTATGATGGGTCGTTCCTTTACTTTATGCAATTTTTATTTTTACTTGAGTCTCCATCTTCTCTTATAAAGCACCAACTAAGGGGAACTATGATCGTACTTTGAGCATTGGGTGTAGCTAATATGCGAGTGTGTTTCATGAATGGATCAACGATTGAGCATAATGTGCTAGGGATAACTTGCTTTAGTGTTGATATTTTGAAAGACATGATTGTTTGTTGATATGCTTGAGTATTAAAGTCCTCATGTCAAAACTAGACTATTGCTTTGAACCATATAAAAGTCCAAATGTCCATGCTACAAAGAAAAGAATATGTGATGAACATGTTAGGCAGCATTCTGTTGGGGAACGTAATATTTTACAAAAAATCTACGATCACGCAAGATCTATCTAGGAGAAGCATAGCAACGAGCGGGGAGAGTGTGTCCACGTACCATCGTAGACCGAAAGCGGAAGCGTTTAGTAACACGGTTGATGTAGTCGAACGTATTCACGATCCAACCGATCCAAGCACCGAACGTACGACACCTCCGCGTTCAACATACGCTCAGCTTGATGATGTCCCTCGAGCTCTTGATCCAGTTGAGGACGAGGGAGAGTTTTGTCAGCACGACGACATGGCGACTGTGATGATGAAGTTACCGGCGCAGGGCTTCGCCTAAGCACTACGACGATATGACCGAGGTGTGTAACTGTGGAGGGGGCACCGCACACGGCTAAGAGAAACTTTGGTGTCCCTTTGGGGTTCCCCCCTCCCACGTATATAAAGGAGGGGAAAGAGGAGGCCAGCCCTAGAGGGGGCGTGCCAAGGGAGGGAGTCCTACTTGGAATCCCGGTTCAAGTAGGATTCGACCCCCCTTTCCTATTCCAACTAGGAGAAGGAGGGAAGGGAGAAGAGGGGAGAAGGAAAGGCCCCCCCCCAACCCTAGTCCAATTTGGTTTGGGCTTGGGGGCGTGTGCCTCCACCTGGCCGCTGCCTCCTCTATCCAGTAGGGCCCATGAAGGCCCATTAACTCCCCGGGGGGTTCCGGTAACCTCCTGGTACTCCGGGAAAATGCCCGAACATCCCGGAACCATTCTGATGTCCAAATGCAACCTTCCAATATATCAATCTTTATTTCTCGACCATTTCAAGACTCTCCGTCATGTCCGTGATCTCATCTGGGACTCCGAACAAACTTCGGTTCATCAAATCGCATAACTCATAATACTAATCGTCATCGAATTTAGCATGCGGACCCTACGGGTTCGAGAACTATGTAGACATGACCAAGACACATCTCTGGTCAATAACCAATAGCGGAACCTGGATGCTCATATTGGCTCCTACATATTCTACGAAGATCTTTATCGGTCAAACCGCATAACAAAATACGTTATTCCCTTTGTCATCGGTATGTTAGCTGCCTGACATTCGATCGTTGGTATCCTCATACCTAGTTCAATCTTGTTACTGGAAAGTCTCTTTACTCGTTCCGTAATTCATCATCCCGCAACTAACTCATTAGTCACATTGCTTGCAAGGCTTATTGTGATGTGCATTACCGAGAGGGCCCAGAGATACCTCTCCGATACACTGAGTGACAAATCCTAATCTTGATCTATGCCAACCCAACAAACAACTTCAGAGACACCTGTAGAGCATCTTTATAATCACCCAGTTACATTGTGATGTTTGATAGCGCACAAGGTGTTCCTCCGGTATTCGATCGGCAGTTGCATAATCACATAGTAAGAGGAACATGTATAAGTCATGAAGAAAGAAATAGCAATAAACTAAACGATAATAATGCTAGGCTAACGGATGGGTATTGTCCATCACGTCATTCTCTAATGATGTGATCCCGTTCATCAAATGACACCACATGTCTATGGCTAGGAAACTTAACCATCTTTGATTAACGAGCTAGTCAAGTAGAGGCATACTAGGGACACTCTGTTTGTCTATGTATTCACACGTGTACTAAGTTTCTATTTAATACAATTCTAGCATGAATAATAAAGATTTATCATGATATAAGGAAATATAAATAACAACTTTATTATTGCCTCTAGGGCATATTTCCTTCAGTATCCCACTTGCACTAGAGTCAATAATCTAGATCATATCGCCATGTGATTTAACACCAATAGTTCACATCACCATGTGATTAACACCCATAGTTCACATCGACATGTGATCAACACCCAAAGGGTTTACTAGAGTAAGTAATCTAGTTCACATCGCCATGTGATTAACACCCAAAGAGTACTAAGGTGTGATCATGTTTTTCTTGTGAGAGAGGTTTAGTCAACGGGTCTGCCACATTTAGATCAGTATGTATTTTGCAAATTTCTATGTCTACAATGCTCTGCATGGAGCTACTCTAGCTAATCGCTCCCACTTTCAATGTATCCAGATTGAGACTTAGAGTCATCCGGATCGATGTCAAAGGTTGCATCGATGTAACCCTTTACGACGAACTTTTTATCACCTCCATAACCGAGAAACATATCCTTATTCCACTAAGGATAATTTTGACTGTTGTCTAGTGATCTACTTGTTTATCACTATTGTACCCTCTTGCCAAATTCATGGTGAGGTACACAATAGGTCTGGTACACAACATAACATACTTTATAGAACCTATGACTGAGGCATAGGGAATGACTTTTCAGTCTCTTTCTATTTTCTGCCGTGGTCGGGTTTTGAGTCTTTACTCAACTTCACACTTTGCAACATAGGCAAGAACTCCTTCTTTGACCGTTCCATTTTGAACTTCTTCAAAATCTTGTCAAGGTATGTACTCATTGAAAAACTTATCGAGCTTCTTGATCTATCTCTATAGATCTTGATGCTCAATATGTAAGCAGCTTCACTGAGGTCTTTCTTTGAAAAACTCTTTTCAAACACTCCTTTATGCTTTCCAAAAATGTCTACATCATTTCCGATCAACAATATATCATTCACATATACTTATTAGAAAGGCTGTAGTGCTCCCACTCAATTTCTTATAAATACATGCTTCACCATAAGTCTGTATAAAACTATATGCTTTGATCAACTCATCAAAGCATATATTCCAACTCCGAGATGCTTGCACCAGTCCATAGATGGATCGTTGGAGCTTGCACATTTTGTTAGCACCTTTAGGATTGACCAAACTTTCTTGTTGCATCATATAAAACTCTTCTTTAATAAATCCATTAAGAAATGTAGTTTTGATATCCATTTTCCAGATTTCATAAAATGCGGCAATTGCTAACAGTACTATCAGCGTTCGTCTTCCTCTTGAAGATCCATTTATTCTCTATGGCTTGTCGATCACCGGACAAGTCTACCAAAGTCCATATTTTGTTCTCATACATGGATCCCATCTCAGATTTCATGGCTTCGAGCCATTTCGCATAATTTGGGCTCATCATCGCTTCCTCATAGTTCGTAGGTTCATCATGGTCTAGTAACATGACTTCCAGAATATGATTCCTGTACTACTCTGGTGTGGAGCATTACTCTGGTTAACCTACAAGGTTCGGTAGCAACTTGATCTAAAGTTTCATGATCATCAACATTAGCTTCCTCACTAATTTTTGTAGGCATCACTGGAACTGATTTCTGTGATGAACTACTTTCCAATTGGGGAAAAGGTACAATTACCTCATCAAGTTCTACTTTCCTCCCACTCACTTCTTTCAAGAGAAACCCCTTCTCTAAAAAGGATCCATTCTTAGCAACAAATATCTTGCCTTCAGATCTGTGATAGAAGGTGTACCTAACAGTCTCCTTTGGGTATCCTATGAAGACGCATTTCTCCGATTTGGGTTCGAGCTTATCAGGTTTAAGCTTTTTCACATAAGCATCGCAGCCCCAAACTTTAATAAAAGACAGCTTAGGTTTCTTGCTAAACCACAGTTCATACGGTGTCGTCTCAATGGATTTTTAGACGGTTCCCAATTTATCGTGAATGCAGCTGTCTCTAATGCATAACCCCAAAATGATAGTGGTAAATCGGCAAGAGACATCATAAATCGCACCATATCTAATAAAGTACAGTTACGACGTTCAGGCACACCATTATGCTATGGTGTTCCTGGTGGCATGAGTTTGTGAAACTATTCCACATTGTTTTAACTGAAGGCCAAACTAGTAACTCAAATATTCGCCTCCGCGATCGGATCGTAGAAATTTATTTTCTTGTTATGATGATTCTCCACTTCACTCTGAATTTCTTTTAACTTTTCAAATGTTTCAGACTTGTGTTTAATTAAGTAGATATACACATATCTGCTTAAATCATCTGTGAAGGTCAAAAAAATAACGATACCCGCCGCGAGCCTCAACACTCATCGGACCGCATACATCAGTATGTATTATTTCCAACAAGTCAGTTGCTCGCTCCATTGTTCCGGAGAACGGAGTCTTAGTCATCTTGCCTGTGAGGCATGGTTCGCAAGCATCAAGTGATTCCAAAAGTCCATCCGCATGGAGTTTCTTCAGGCGCTTTACACCAATATGACCTAAACGGCAGTGCCACAAATAAGTTGCCCTATCATTATCAACTTTGCATCTTTTGGCATCAATATTATGTGTATCACTGTAATCGAGATTCAGTAAACCATTTACATTGGATGTAAGACCATAGAAGGTTTTATTCATGTAAATAGAACAACAATTATTCTCTGACTTAAATGAATAACCTATCGCAATAAACATGATCCAATCATATTTATGCTCAACGCAAACACCAAATAACATTTATTTGGTTCGAATACTAATCCCGAAGGTAGAGGGAGCATGCGATAGTGATCTTATCAACCTTGGAATCATTTCCAACACGCATCTCACCTTGCCCTCAACTAGTCTTTGTTCATTTTGCAACTCCTGTTTTGAGTTACTAATCATAGCAACTGAACCAGCATCAAATACCCAGGGGCTACTATGAACACTAGTAAAGTACTCATCAATAACATGTATATCATATATACTTTTGTTCACTTTGCCATCCTTCTTATCCGCCAAGTATTTGGGGCAGTTCCACTTCCAGTGACCATTTCCTTTGTAGTAGAAGCACTCAGTTTCAGGCTTGGGTCTAGCTTTGGGCTTCTTCACGGGAGTGGCAACTTGCTTGCCAATCTTCTTGAAGTTCCCTTTATTTCCCTTGCTTTTACTTGAAACTAGTGGTCTTGTCAACCATCAACACTTGATGGTTTTCTTGATTTCTACCTTCGCCGATTTCAACATCTCGAAAAGCTCGGGGAATCGTTTTCGTCATCCCTTGAATATATAGTTCATCACGAAGTTCCAGGAATTTGGTGATAGTGACTAGAGAACTCTGCCAATCACTATTTTATCTGGAAGATTAACTCCCACTTGATTCAAGCGATTGTAGTACCCAGACATTCTGAGCATATGCTCACTAGCTGAGATATTCACCTCTATCTCGTAGGCAAAGTACTTTGTCAGAGGTCTCATACCTCTTAACACAAGCATGAGTGTGAAATACCAATTTCAACTCTTGGAACATCTCATATGCTCCATGTCATTCAAAACATTTTTGAAGTCCCGGTTCTAAGCTCTAAAGCATGGTGCACTAAATTATCAAGTAGTCATCATACCGAGCTTGTCAATCGTTCATAACGTCTGCATCTGCTCCTGCAATAGTTCTGTCACCTAGCGGTGCATCAAGGACATGATTCTTCTGTGTAGCAATGAGGATAGTCCTCAGATCACGGAGCTAGTCTGCATCATTGCTACTATCATCTTTCAACTTAGTTTTCTCTAGGAACATATCATAAATAAAACGGGGAAGCTATACGCGAGCTATTGATCTACAACATAGATATGCAAATACTATCAGGACTAAGTTCATGATAAATTTAAGTTCAATTAATCATATTACTTAAGAACTCCCACTTAGATAGACATCCCTCTAGTCATCTAAATGATCACGTGATCCACATCAACTAAACCATGTCCGATCATCACGTGAGATGGAATAGTTTTCAATGGTGAACATCTCTGTGTTGATCATATCTACTATATGATTCACGTTTGAACTTTCGGTCTCAGTGTTCCGAGGCCATATTTGCATATGCTAGGCTCGTCAAGTTTAACCCGAGTATTCCGCGTGTGCTAAACTGGCTTGCACCCGTTGTATGTGAATGTAGAGCTTATCACACCCGATCATCACGTGGTGTCTCGGCACGACGAACTGTAGCAACAGTGCATACTCAGGGAGAACACTTATACCTTGAAATTTAGTGAGGGATCATCTTATAATGCTACCGCCGTACTAAGCAAAATAAGATGCATAAAGGATAAACATCATATGCAATCAAAATATGTGACATGATATGGCCATCATCATCTTGTGCCTTTGATCTCCATCTCCAAAGCACCGTCAAGATCTCCATCGTCACCGGCATGACACCATGATCTCCATCATCTTGATCTCTATCAACGTGTCATTACATGGTTGTCTCGCCAACTATTGCTTTTGCAACTATTGCTATCGCATAGCAAATTATATGGCGCTTGCATCTTATGCAATAAAGAGACAACCATATGGCTCCTGCCAGTTACCGATAACTTTAACAAAACATTATCATCTCATATAACAATTTATATCTCATCACGTCTTGACCATATTACATCACAACATGCCCTGCAAAAACAAGTTAGACGTCCTCTACTTTGTTGTTGCAAGTTTTACGATAATACGCTACGGGCTTCTAGCAAGAACCATTCTTACCTACGCATCAAAACAACAACGATTTTTCGTCAAGTGTGATATTTTAACCTTCAACAAGGATCGGGTGTAGTCAAACTCGATTCAACTAAAGTTGGAGAAACAGACACCCGCCAGCCACCTGTGTGCAAAGCACGTCGGTAGAACCAATCTCATGAACGCGGTCATGTAATGTCGGTCCAGGCCGCTTCATCCAACAATACCGCCGAATCAAAGTAAGACGTTGTTGGTAAGTAGTATGACTATTATCGCCCACAACTCTTTGTGTTCTAATCGTGCATATAACATCTACGCATAGACCTGGCTCGGATGCCACTGTTGGGGAACGTAGTATTTCAAAAAAATTCCTACGATCATGCAAGATCTATCTAGGAGAAGCATAGCAATGAGCTGGGAGAGTGTGTCCATCTACCCTCGTAGACGGAAAGCAGAAGCGTTTAGTAACGCGGTTGATGTAGTCGAACGTCTTCGTGATCCAACCGATCCAAGCACCGAATGTACGGCACCTCCGCGTCCAGCACACGTTCAGCTCGATGACGTCCCTCGAGCTCTTGATCTAGTTGAGGACGAGGAAGAGTTCAGTCAGCACGACGACATGGCGACGGTGATGATGAAGTTACCGGCGCAGGGCTTCGCCTAAGCACTACGACGATATGACCGAGGTGTGTAACTGTGGAGGGGGGCACCGCACACGGCTAAGAGAAACTTTGGTGTCCCTTTGGGGTGCCCCCCTCCCACGTATATAAAGGAGGGGGAAGAGGAGGCTGGCCCTAGAGGTGGCGCCAAGGTGGGTAGTCCTACTTGGACTCCCGGTCCAAGTAGGATTCGCCCCCCCTTTCCTATTCCAACTAGGAGAAGGAGGGAAGGGAGAAGAGGGGTGAAGGAAAGGGGGACTGCCCCCAACCCTAGTCCAATTCGGTTTGGGCTTGGGGGGGGGGGGCGTCTCCACCTGGCCGCTGCCTCCTCTCTCCACTAGGGCCCATGAAGGCCCATTAACTCCGCGGGGGGTTCCGGTAACCTCCCGGTACTCCGAAAAATTGCCCAAACATCCCGGAACCATTCCAATGTCCAAATGCAACCTTCCAATATATCAATCTTTATGTCTCGACCATTTCAAGACTCTTTGTCATGTCCGTGATCTCATCCGGGACTCCGAACAAACTTTGGTTCATCAAATCACTTAACTCATAATACAAATCGTCATCGAATGTTAAGCATGTGGATCCTACGAGTTCGAGAACTATATAGACATGACCGAGACACATCTCTGCTCAATAACCAATAGGGGAACATGGATGCTCATATTGGCTCCTACATATTCTACGAAGATCTTTATCAGTCAAACCGCATAACAACATACGTTGTTCCCTTTGTCATTGGTATGTTACTTGCCCGAGATTCGATCGTCGGTATCCTCATACCTAGATCAATCTCATTACCGGCAAGTCTCTTTACTCATTCCATAATGCATCATCCCGCAACTAACTCATTAGTCACATTGCTTGCAAGGCTTATAGTGATGTGCATTACCGAGAGGGCCCAGAGATACCTCTCCAATACACGGAGTGACAAATCCTAATCTTGATCTATGCCAACCCAACAAACACCTTCGGAGACACCTGTAGAGCATCTTTATAATCACCCAGTTATGTTGTGAAGTTTGATAGCACACAAGGTGTTCCTCTGGTATTCGGGAGTTGTATAATCCCATAGTCAGATGAACATGTATAAGTCATGAGGAAAGCAATAGCAATAAACTAAACGATCATAATGCTAGGCTAATGGATCGGTCTTGTCCATCACATCATAATCTAGTGATATGATCCTGTTCATCAACTGACAACACATGGCTATGGCTAGGAAACTTAACCATCTTTGATTAACGAGCTAGTCAAGTGGAGGCATACTAGGGACACTCTGTTTGTCTATGTATTCACACATGTAATAAGTTTTCATTTAGTGAAATTCTAGCATGAATAATAAACATTTATCATGATATAAGTAAATATAAATAACAACTTTATTATTGCCTCTAGTGCATATTTCCTTCACATTCCACATCAAAAATTATCTTTTTATCATTTACCTACTCGAGGACGAGCGGGAATTAAGCTTGGGGATGTTGATACGTCTCCAACGTATCTATAATTTTTTATCGTTCCATGTTGTTATATTATCATTCTTGGATGTTTTACAATCATTTTATACCATTTTTTGGGACTAACCTATTGACATAGTGCCAAGTGCCAGTTGTTGTTTTGTGCTTTTTTTTAAATCGCAGGAAATCAATACCAAACGGAGTCCAAATGCAGCAAAACTTTTTGTGGATTTTTTGGACCAGAAGAAACCAGATGGGCGAGAAGCACAGGGGGTGCCACGAGGGGCACAACCCACCAAGGTGCCTGGGCCCCTGGCGCCAGTGGGTTGTGCCCACCTCGGTGGCCTCCCGCACCGCCTCTTCGCTCTATAAATACCCCAATATTCCATAAACCCTAGGGAGTGGGCCGAAAATCAATTCCAGCCGCCGCAAGTTCCAGAACCACCAGATCCAATCTAGACACCATCACGGAGGGGTTCATCATCCTCATTGGTGCCTCTCCGATGATGCATGAGTAGTTCATTGTAGACCTACGGGTCCGTAGTTAGTAGCTAGATGGCTTTCTCTCTCTCTTTCGATTCTCAATACAATGGTCTCTTGGAGATCTATTTGATGTAACTCTTTTTGCGGTGTGTTTGTTGGGATCCGATGAACTTTGAGTTTATGATCAGATCTATGTTTTTATCCATGAAAGTTATTTTAGTTCTTTGATCTCTTTTATGCATAATTACTTATAGCCTCGTATTTCTTCTTCGAATCTTTGGTTTAGTTTGGCCAACAAGATCATTTTTTCTTGCCATGGGAAGAGGTGCTTTGTGATGGTTTCAATCTTACAGTGCTTGATCCCAGTGACAGAAGGGGAAACGACACATATGTGTCGTTGCCATTAAGGATAACAAGATGGGGTCCATTCCTATATAAATAGATCTTGTCTACATCGTGTCATTGTCCTTATTGCATTACTCTGTTTCTCCACGAACTTAATACACTAGATGCATACTGGATAGCGGTCGATATGTGGAGTAATAGTAGTAGATGCAGGCAGGAGTTAGTCTACTAATCTAGGACGTGATGCCTATATAATGATTATTTCCGGGATATCGTCATGAGTATTTGAAGTTCTATCAATTGCCCAACAGTAATTTGTTTACCCACCGTTGCTATTTTTCTCGAGAGAAGCCACTAGTGAAATCTACGGCCCCCCGGGTCTCTTCTTTATTATATTTGTCTTTGCGATCTATTTTTATTTGCTTTTATTTTCAGATCTATTAATCCAAAAAATACAAAAATACCTTGCTTGAATTTATTTTTATTTATTTTTATCTCGCGTTCCCGCGAGATCTATATATCCAATCTACTACAATTTTACCTATCTTTTTACCCGTGAGGATTGACAACCCCTCTCTTACGTCGGGTTGCAAGTATTTGCGCTTTGTGTGCAGGAGCTGTTTACGTGGCTCTCCTGCTGGTTCGATAACCTTGGTCTCATCACTGAGGAAAATACCTACCGTAGCTGTGCAACATCATCCCTTCCTCTTTGGGGAAATACCGACGTAGTTCAAGCCACATCATGGTACCATGAACGACACTCTGAGACAGCTCTGGGATGGAGTAGCCGGGCAGCCGTATAGTGCGGTGGTTTTTAAAAGCTCAACGACAAATGACGAAGGAAATTTGGCTTCCCTTACAATTTTGCTCATTCCTTATTGCACACGGTTCATCTCCATCGACTCTAGAAATAGTGTGCGCTGAGCCTATTGTGTTGCGTTATGATTGGCCGGAACCCCAACCACGCGAATCGCTTGTGTGCACCGTAGGATGCGCCGCAATCGAATGACAATCCATGTCCCTCACATCACACTCATGCAGCTGTAGCTGGATTGGATTTATATGCGCTAAATGCCTAGAAAATTGACATATTCCCCCAAATATGGTAAATGAGCCCGGAAAAATGCCAAATTTAAACACGGTGATTTACAGGGTGTATGTTCGTCGTACAAAAAAAACTCCAGGGCGAAGAACAAAGAAAATTTGGAATCCCCTTCAATCTTGGTGATTTCCCTCTCGAAAGCATGGAATTTCCTCGGTGATGGTTTGATTTAGGAAGGGCGTGCATGATGACATAAGCCAAACCTTCTAAAAAATTTACCAGGGCATGGTGAGGCCATACCATGGCACGATGCCAGACATCATGTTTTTCAATCATTTATTTCATTTTTCTATAGTTGAAAACCTAATAAAAAAACGTTTGTGGTTGACTATTGCCACATATTTCATCGAAATATTTGCCCATTCCTTGTAAAAGGCATGAGAAATTACTAAATGGCACGAGCATGGTTTTCCACGCTGGTCTTGTGCACCCTTTCATGCACCGATTGTTTGAACCCTAGAAAATGCACACAATCCCCTAAATATAGTAAATGAACCCGAAAAAGTGACCAACTTGAACACGGTGATTTGCAGGGTGTATGTTCATCATAAAAAAAACTCATTGACAAAGGACAAAGGAAATTTGGACCCCCCTTCAATCTTGGTGATTTCTCCCTCGAAACCATGAAACTTCCTCGGTGATGGTTCGATTTATGAAAGGCGTGCATGAAGACATAAGACAAACATTCTCAAATTTTTACCAGGGCACGGTGAGGCATACCATTACACTAGATGTAGTGTTCGGCTCACCGGACAATTACAGGTCCGAGGAGGTCACGTTCCAAGTGGCCCCATTTGGCAGCGGATATCACGCTTTGTTAGGGCGAGAGGCATTCACAATCTTCCAAGCTATACCCCACTACGGGTACATGAAGCTCAAAATGCCCGGACCCAATGGGATAATCACTCTCGCCAGTGATCCAGATACAGCACTCCGATCTGAAAATAAGACAGCCGCACTGGCCCTAGAGGCATTCTCCGAAGCCCTAGCGGCAAAGGAACTAACTACGCTGCGCTCCACGGTGGATAGGGACGATGTGATACTCGATAAGAGGTCCAAGTCCACCTCTTTTAAACCAGCAGACGAAATAGTCAAATTTCAGGTTCATCCAACGGACCCCACAAAGACGGCCTCCATTGGGGCACAATTAAGTCCACGATATCGAAGCCGCCTTTCTGAGAATTCCTTCGAAAATTGGGACATTTTTTCCTGCCACCCTTCATACATGCCAGGAATCCCACGCAGGCTGGCAGAGCACAACCTAAATATCCTAAAAGGATTCAAGCCAGTCAAACAAGCTCTTCGGCGATTTTACGAACCCAAAAGACAGGCAATGGGAGAGGAGCTAGCCAAACTCTTAGAAGCCGGATTCATCAGAGATATAAAACATCCGGACTGGCTAGCCAATCTAGTAATGGTACCAAAAAAGGACAAATCCTGGCGCCCCTGCGTCGATTTTAAAGACCTTAACAAAGCCTGTCCAAAGGACCCTTTCCCCCTCCCTCGCATCGACCAAATCATCGATGCTACCGCTGGGCACGATTCATTGTGCTTCTTCGACGCAAACTCCGGATACCATCAAATCAAGACGGCAGAGAAAGATCAGGCCGCAACGGCATTCATTACTCCATATGGGCCATTCGGCTTCAACACAATGCCCTTCGGACTCAAAAACGCCGGCGCAACATATCAGCATGATTCAAACATGTCCGCTACCCGAGATCGCAAAACAGTAGAGGCATACGTAGACGATGTGGTCGTCAAGACCAAACACGTCGGAACTCTAGTAGAAGACTTGAGGTGACATTCGACAACCTCCGAGCATATGACATTAAGCTCAATCCGGAAAAATGCGTCTTCGGCGTACCAGCCGGAAAGCTCTTAGGCTTCATCGTATCCGGTAGAGGAATTGAAGCAAACCCGGCCAAAATCCGAGCTCTGTCACAATTCGATATTCCAAAAGACCTCAAGCAGATACAAAAACTAACCGGATGCGTAGCGGCCTTAAGTCGCTTCATCTCCCGTTTGGGAGAAAAGGCTCGCCCTCTACCGCCTCCTCGGCACCGAAAATTCGAATGGACGAATGCTGCCACAGTAGGACTCGAAGAAATAAAGGCCATCACGGCAACAAATCCGGATCTGGCGCGCCCAACCTGGGCGAACCTATGTTATTATATATCGCAGCAACACATCAAGTTGTCGGTAGCGATTTTCGTCGTTGAATGAGAAACAGAAGGGCACAAATTCCCTCTTCAAAAACCAGTGTACTACGTATCCACTGTTCTAACTCCATGCAAATCCCGGTACCCACATTATCAAAAGATAGCGTATGTGGTGTTCATGGCATCCCGGAAGCTGCGACACTACTTTCAAGAGTGTTCAATAATGGTGGCCTCCGAAGTACCTCTCAACGATATTATAAACAATCGCGACGCAATGGGCAGGATTGCAAAATGGGCTATCGAGCTCTTACCATTTGACATAACCTACAAACCACAGCGAGCTATAAAAGTCGCGGAGTTACGGCTGACTTCGTTGCCGAATGGACGAAGCCAAACTCCCTAAAGAAATGCAGCGCGTACTCCAAGCTGGATCATGCATTTCGACGGATCCAAAATGTTGGCTGGCTTGGGGGCTGGCGTCGTCTGGCGTCCCCAACTAGAGACACAATCCAATCGTACTTCAAATAATGTACATGGACTCCAACAACGCAGCCGAATACGAGGCCCTTCTACATGGCCTCCGGATGACAATCTCCATGGGCATTCAACACCTAGAGGTGCGCGGGGATTCAAACCTTGCAATATCCCAAGTAAATGGAGACTTTGACGCCAAAGATCCAAAAATGGCAGCTTACCGCAACGCCGTCCTAAAATGTCGACTTGGTTCAAGGACTCGAATTCCACCATGTAGCCCGGGATAATAACCAGCAGCAGACGTGTTAGCACGCATCGGCACGAAACGAGACGCCGTCCCTCCAAAGATCTTCCTGGAAAGGCTCTTTAAGCCATCCGTATTATGGGAAGAGGAGTCCGCAAATAACAATCCGGAGCCAGCCGCATCACCTAACTCAGACCATTCTGACACAATCGGCAGCTCAGCCAATGAAATAACACCTTCAACTCACGAAATGATGGCAGTAATTGCCCCGTGGACAGAACCATTCCTAGCCTACTTAATGCGGCAGGAACTTCCCGAAGACCAAAATGAGGCCCCATTTGCATAGTTCGCGATCTAAAGCCTACAAGGTCCATGAGGGAGAACTTTATAAGAAAAGCACAACCGTAGTCCTTCAAAGGTGTATCTCCGAAGAGGAAGGGCGAAATCTCCTGGCTGAAATTCACGCCGGACTCGGCGGGCACCACGCTGCAGCCCGGGCCCTTGTAGCCGCCGAAGAGGAAGGCCTTCCGTACATGATTTTATTGGCCGACAGCCCGGGCAGATGCTCAGGACTTAGTCCAATGATGCGTCGGTTGCCAGCTCTTTGCTAATCAGAGCCACATGCCCTCAAAACTATACCCAATACCTGTCCGTTCGCGGTCTGGGGGCTTGACATGGTTGGACCCCTTAAAGGGGGAACCCACAAGCACAAATACTTATTGGTCATGGTGGACAAATTCACCAAATGGATTGAGGCCAAGCGGTTAAAAGCGGCGAGAATCCGGACCGATGATAGACTTCATATCCGGGTAGTACACGGTTTGGCGTCCCCACAGCATCATCGCGACAACGGCACGAACTTCACGGCCGACGAGGTTAAACTACTGCGAAAACATGGGCATCAAGCTCGATTACGCTTGATCTATCACCCCCAAACTAACGGTCAAGTCGAGCGAGCAAATGGTCTAATCATGAGCGGCATCAAACCCAGACTAGTGCGGTCCCTCAAGGAATCTAACACGCCTTTGGGTAGAGGAGCTTCGACGTACTCTGAGGGGCTGCGGACCACGCCAAACCGAACTCTTTGGATTCACACCATTTTTCATGGTATCTGACGAGAGGCAGTTCCGCCCTGCGATATAATTCATGACTCACCTCGTGTGCGCATGTACGAAGAAAGAGAAGCCGAGTTGGATCGGTAGGACAGTTTGGACGCCTTAGAGGAGGAGCGGGACGTGGCAAAGGCTCGTTCCGCATTTTATCAGCAGCAGGCTCGAAGATATCAAAGCAGAAGTACGGGCCAAAACTTACAATGTTTGCGAACTTGTTCTACGCTGCGGACAAGAAAAAGGACAAACTTAAGCCCAAGTGGGAAGGTCCCTTCATCATCGACCAAATCCTGACTGGCGGAGCATACCGTCTACGTAACGCATCTGACAACCGACTCGAGCCGAACCCATGGAATGCAGCCTGTCTCCGAAGATTCTACGCCTAACGCTGGACTCCAGGTTCGTCTCACTCCCCCGTCCACCCTTTTTATATTTTTTACTGTCTCTTGTCCCCCTCCTTCTTCCCACCTTTTTTTTCAATACCTTTCATTGGCTGATTTGCGCTTTGTTCGCACACACTTGATGTGCTCCTAGCACTCATTATACCTGGGGGCTTCTTTAACAGAAGCTTATTCATACGGGCTTCATGCCCAATACATGTGTCATACTTCCGCATGTACCTTTTATTCACCATTGTATGCATCGATATGACTTAAGTTTTGGCCAAGCTGGGTTGCTGGCTCTGTGCTTACCCCTCGTTCTGATTGTTCGGCTAGGAGGTAAAGGGAGCACCTCTGCGATTACTCTTGCCGGGTCACCGGATGTGTACCTCGACTGGGTGAAGCCAAAGCTAAGCGTTCTTAAGAGAATATTCGATTGGTGACTTGAAAGATGATTTATTACTTACTTATTTATCTGCCCCTAGATGCTTTTTCTGCTATTTTCGCAGTCCGCATTGCACTTCAGGGCATGCCTCCCAGGGAAAGGAACCCTTAATGGAACTATTCTCCCTGGAAGATGTTTCTTACTAACCATGTAATATAACATAACTAGTTGGGAACTTGTCTGATAAAGCAATTATGACCCAGACGCCTTGTCTCCATGCATGCCCCGGTTCTTTTATAAGCTGTAAGGGTATTCGGACACACTCGACTGATGGGTCCCGAGGTTGAAGCGAAGCAGTCCGCAAAGACAAAGCGATCTACAATCCGGCTAGAAGGCATTTTACATGTCATTTCAAATTACATCGTCAAACCGACTGATTGTACTCCTCCTCAATCCCATCTAACAGCTGTCTAATTTACAGTCCTATTGGGAATATTTAGCGGCAGTTCTACTTGGCCGTACATCAAGCTCACAGGATCTCCTTCCCATCGGGCCCGCAGTCCGACCTCGGCCATGTGGTTTGGGTCACCTTCGGGTAACGTGTCTTCACCATGGCCCAGTCCTCCACAGGCGCCGACGGCAGCCGATATCTTCCACAAGCGGAGGTGTCGCCGTGCTCCTGAAGCTTCTCCATAAGCTCACCAAGGCCCTCGGGTAGGGAGACGGATGTCCATAAAGCATGAGCAGCGCCACTCGCCGCTGCGAACACGTTCGAGCAATTGCACCAGCTCGGGGCGTTGGTCACCCGTTGACTCGAGCATTTCCTCCCATGAGGCGACACCTGTGAGCACACCTAAAGACATATTTACGTCAATCGACTTGCTCGCGAATTCTTCTTTTCAAAGTAATTTGTTCAAGCACTTACTATAAATGCCGCGGCGAAGCCGCTGATTCTCCTTCACGGAGCAGGGCAATTTGGGCGAACACTTTTCAGCTCTTCTCCTCGTTGGGTATGGGCATCTTGGAGCTTGTTTCTCTCCTGCTGCACCTTCATAAGCACCCTCTCGCCGGCCTTTAGCTGACGCAATAGCTGGTGCTTGTCCGGATCTAGTCCGGCGCCCTCTGCAATATTATTGTCAGATTCACGCCGCACTTTGTTAAATAATTATCTTTTCAAAGTACGTCTTACCAGTGGGGGTCTCTGTGGATCCCCCTCTGGCGGCTAATCTTGACCTCAAGTTGGGCCTTGCACTCTTGGAGCTCCCCGACAGATGGGTATTCTTCTCCGTAAGATCCTGCATAATAATTGATCCTTAAATCAGTTATTTCAACTATTTTAAGTCTCGGGGGCTACTGGCATATATAACTCCAAAAATTACTTACCCGTATATCTTTCACATACTGCTCCGTGGCTCTGGTTAACCCATCTTTAGCGGCACGGAGGTGCGCGTTTCCCGCATCAAAGGCATTTAACGCCTCCGGGGAGAAACACGCGTCATGAAGTACGGCGACACCTGTGATTCATGGTGCTCTCCACCTCAGACCGGGTGGCGGACAGCCTGTCGGCATCCTCCGTCGGAGGAGCGTCTGGCTCATGCCTTGTATTCGCCTCCCTTCCCGGACCATGCGTTGGAGCATGGCTGGCAGAGGCTTGATTGGCAACCTCTCACGGACCTTTGTCCGTGGCGCTCTTTCTGGAAAAGCTATGAGCATTAATATACCTCCTGGGGATCCTTCCCTTAAAAATAGCGGTGCTCCGTACCGTTGTGACGACGTTTCGGTTCGCGTCACACTCCTCTTCCGCCTGCTGGGCCGGACTGACCCTTGTTGGTTGGCTGCCGCGGGTTCGGCTTCTCGCCTTAAAGGCACCTCCTGCGATGCACCATTAGTATGGGATGGTCAGAATTGAGCGCGGATCAAATGATGGTGTCAAGACCCCGGTCGTAGTCACCTGGGAGGCCGGAAACAAACCGGTGTAGTCAGCCGTAATGGCGACTAGGGCATTGTCTATGCTACGTTGGTGGAACACCCCATCAATCAGCTCCACCTTTATGTCCGGATCCTCTTCGGAGGTCGGATCAAGGGATCGTTTCGGATCCTCGGGCTGTGGAGTTAGGCTTCGTATGCCCTCGACGTCCCGGCGCAGCTCCTGCGTCGAAATCACAAGAGTAAGATACTTGACTTTAAAAGTATGGATCGGGTAGATGAACATCCGCTTACCCAGCTCCGAGGGTTATTCATAGAAAATCCATTCAACGGATTCATGCGGAGGAAGTCCTCCTCCTCTCCCTTGTACAAGCCGGACAGGATCTTTGCCAGACCGGCTGCCGAGCCTGGCCCTTTGCGGCCATGACGGGTGGCGTCATCTTCCCCGTTGAAATCCCACATAGGGTGGCCCCTATATTGGAGTGGCTGCATGCCTTGCATAATGCACCTGGCCATGATTCCAATCATGGTCAATCCGAATGGGCGATAACCTAATCCGGCCCATCGGATAATGGGCGCTCCTATCATCTTCCCGTTGAGGGCTCATGAGCGCCAACTTAGGCGTTTCTTCAAGGGAGCATTGTTGAACTCCGGGAGGCTGATCCGAACTGGATCCGGCAGAGGGGCGTCCTCCATGTAGAACCATTCCTAAGGCCAGTCTTCGGAAGCCTTCTTGAGTGCCGGATAGATATCCGGTCGGCGATGCGCCATATTTCGGCTCCGCCCACTTGATATATCGACCCCTCATGAGAGCGAGTGCGAGACAAAACAATCTCTTCCACAGCGCAAAATGGGGCTCGATGCCCAAGAACAACTCATGAAGAGCTACGAAGCCCGCGATGTGCAAAATGGAGGCGGGCGTGAGGTGGTGAAGCTGGAGTCCGTAGAACTCTAGGAGCCCCGGAGAAAGCGGATGTATGGGAAATCCGAGTCCCCTTATTAGATAGGGGACAAAGCATACCAGCCCCTTTGGAAGGGTTGGGGCGCTCTCCGCCTGCTTTCCGCCCTTGTAGGTGGCTAGTCCGGCTCGAACCGGAACCATGAAAGCTGGGAAGATATCCCTCGGTTTGGAGTGCCACTAGCTGTTGTGTGGGCCAGGCATCTCCCCAATCTCCTGGCTTAAGGCTGGGAGCGCGAGAGGAGGAGCGTCGGCTATCCATGATGGAATGGATTTTTTGTCGAGGCGCTTGATGAGAACTTCTTGCGGATGGAGGATGGTGTGAGCTGGATCTAGATCCTCGCCTCTCTTATAGGCGTCTCGTTACATACGGCTAGGGGTAAAATGTAAAATACCCCAGCCTTTCGCATTAAATGCGACACGTGGAAGAAGGCCATTATTGGGCGTAGAAGCCAAGGAGTGCAACATTTATAAGGAAGCCGGACACTATTCGACGGGAACATGAAGTTTGAAGGAGAACCCGCCTTGCAACGCCGAAGACAATATACGCGCCGGACTCCAAGACTATGAAGATACAAGATTGAAGACTTCGTCCCGTGTCCGGATGGGACTTTCCTTGGAGTGGAAGGCAAGCTTGGCGATACGTATATGTAGATCTCCTACCTTTTTAACCGACTTTGTGTAACCCTAGCCCTCTCCGGTGGCTATATAAACCGGACGACTGTAGTCCATAGGACGAACAACAATCATACCATAGGCTAGCTTCTAGGGTTTAGCCTCTTTGATCTCGTGGTAGATCCACTCTTGTAACACACATCATCAATATTAATCAAGCGGGGCGTGCGGTTTTACCTCCATCAAGAGGGCCCGAACCTGGGTAAAACATCGTGTCCCTTGTCTCCTGTTACCATCCGCCTAGACGCACAGTTCGGGACCCCCTACCCGAGATCCGCCGGTTTTGACACCGACACCCCCACCAACCAGAATTCCTTCCGTGTCGACCGTTTCCCCCCTCCGTGACACGGCGATAGCGACATTCGTAATGGGGGGCAATCGATATACCATCGGGTATGTTTTTTTAGATAAGGCGTAGTTTTCTTATGCAAAAACAAAAACTAAAATAAAGTAAAAATAACAAAACAAAGTAAAAATAAAAAAATAAAGTAAAATACACGTATGCCGACGGCAAGGCCATCGGCATATTTGTGCACACACGGAGGTTGTCCCACGGATCGATGACGTGGCGTGGCACACGGATCAATGACGTGGCAAAGGGGCCTATGCCGACAGCTGTGCCGTAGGCATACCTCTGCCACAGATAACCAAAGTAAAAACAAAAAATTAAGTAAAATAAACGTATGCCGACAGCGAGGCCGTCGGCATATCTGTGCACACACGGAGGTTGTCCCACGGATCGATGACGTGTCATGGCACACGAATCGATGACGTGGCAGAGGGGCCTATGCCGACGACTATGCCGTAGGCATACCTCTGCCACAGATATGCCGACGGCCGCCGTTACCGCCCGTCGGCGTAGGATCAACGCCGTCAAATGTTCAGCGCTCACCGGGCAGGTGGGCCCGGGCTATGCCGACGGGCCCCGTAGGCGTACCTCGGGCGGTCCCGACGGCCTAGTCTATGCCGACGGCCCCGTCGGCATAGATGGATGTATGCCGACGGCTATTCTACGCCTACGGCCTATCCTTGGCCGTCGGCATAGGTCCATAGATGCCGACGGGGGCCGTCGGCAACCCCAGTTTTTCTGGTAGTGATTTGTTACCCGTGGAAGGCCCATATTTTCTCTATTATGCCTTCATGTCTCCTTATATAATTATATGCATTATTTGTATCATGTAAAATACCATTTGAAGCCTCATGTCTTCAGGTATTACATAAATTGCATCCATATGTATTGCCTCAGTAATACTATTGCAGAAGAATATTTTGCTTAAATTGCAGATCTTATTCCTTTGGAATTTAAGACATCATCACTCTTTGTTGCAAATATTCCCTATGAAATGTGATTTCAGGACAACGACTACAATTTTGCAATAGACTTTTGCTCATGCAAACATTGATACACATTCAAACAAGAATTACAATGTGTCATACTTAATATGACTAGCCAAAATTTTATTTGTGAATCACAAGGTAATGATGGCATCTACTGCACAGTTTGCAGATTATCCATCAATACTGTGAGGTCTACATATTTTCATTTTAACAAGATGACTACCTTCAATGCGCCCTTCCAAATATTAATATTACATGTGAATACCTCAAGATATCATAAGGTAATAATGGTGTCTACTGCAAAATTTTGCAGACTATCCACTATTACTGTAAGGTCTACATCATGTCACTTTCACAGATGATTACCTTCAATGTGATTTCACCCATTTAGCATAACATAAGGTAATAGAATTATGAACATCTACTGACAAAAGTCAGACTATGTTTCTATTACTGCGAGATCTACACCATATTGGTGATTATCTTCAAAGTGTTATCCTATAATTTGAGGTCTACACATATGGTTATAAAGCACCAGATATTTATAAAATTTTCTCCTCTGAAGCATTTGTTGTTGTTCACTAAAATATTTTACTCTCATAGTAAATATTGTTTTTGCACACTCGCTATGCTGAAATGGTATTGTGTGCTAATATCAACTATTCAAGCCTCATTTTGCTTGAATATGTCATAGGAAACTACATAAATCTTTGCATGTAATTGTGATTGACTTCTATTACATTTGTAAAATACATGGCAGTGAAGCCTATGCCACTAACTATAAATATAGCGTTGTCCATCCATCAAGATGGATCCCATAATTATGGCAACGATTGAGTGTCTCAACACTTTTGCATTGTCCACATCACATTGTGGTTATACTTTCACAGTGACTAACCAATGTCAAACATGCAACGTCTATGTTTTTGGCGGTGACTCTAAAGTTGCAACGCTCATATGCATTTTATGTGTCCCAACTTCACTTAGTTTCCAAACTAAGTACATAATGGAAGAATTTTTACCCACCTTGAATATTTCCCTTAATATAAACATGATGCCTTGAGCACATCGCGAATGATTACCCATTCATTTTTCAAGACCTCAAGTCTATCGCAGCTCACAATTCTGTCACTTAATCAACTTCAAGTTGAGATCTCGTGATCAAATATTTTGATATGCCCTTAATACACTTTACATCCTCTTATGATGGTACCACAATTTTCCATGATGAAGAAACATAGAATTTCTTGAAATCATCAGATTCACCCAACATGTGATTTACCATTATTTGAAATATTTGCTAGTACTGAGAATACTATGCAAGTTAGTGGTCACAAAATTGAACCACAAGGAATGCAAAGTAAAGTGTAGGCTAAAAGATAAAATTACCTCTTAATAGGGAATATATCATTTTCAAACAATCACAATGACAACCCTCAAGTTTGTCAAATAAATGGTTATACAAATATCGTACCTATGATTACCAAACCCTGAACATATGGTCAAACCACACCAGAACATTGGAATAAATTTGAAACTTACAACTAGAAAATATGTTGGTAAATGATTGTTCTCAAATCTTCATTAGAAGGAGATAACCAATAATCTAGTGCAATAAAAAAATGGTGATTTCCTTTACACCGATGATATGTTTGCATAATAAATTTTCCTTAATATTGGAGTCCTCATGTAATCTCCTAGTTATCCCAAAATATCATTTGTCTATACTTGTACTACCACATGTAGTAGGATGTCTAATATCGTATCCCTCGGACACAATATTTGATAAATTTGACTGTATGTTTCAATTCATACTCAATATTGTTGCGTACACAATAATTTTCTAAATCTTAATAAATGAAATATTTGGTTGCATAACGTTATTCATCCTGGTTTGGGGATAATTAGAAAATTATTGACAATTATGTTGGTCACAACTTATCAAGTTACAAAATTTCCCAAATCATCAGATTTATGTGCACCCCGTGTGCCATAGGGAAATTAGATTTAAGGCACTCTCACCTTAAAGTTCTAAGCATGCCACATATTCTTCCTTGAACACATTCAAAATATATATGTGGATTGTTGAACCATTATCTGGGGTAATCTAGATACTTCATGGTACTCATATACACATTCATAAAATGTTTTTAAGTGTGTCTCTTACCACACACAACCATGATCTTACCAAATATGCTTAAATTACCAAAGTAGGAGCAAATTCTCCCGAACAAAGGATAAACCCATTTGAATGGACAATGTCATTGAACTCATTTCACGAGAATTTTCTGATTGCATTCAGTACCCTATGTACATACCCAGAATGGTTTAACTAAATTTCTTATCAAAGGTAGTAAATGAATTACATGACCAATTTTAAAGAATTGTAAATTTACCAGCTTCTTGCTGGACACATACGGCCTTACACACCGTAAGTATGATCTAAATCATACCAATTGCATATCATACTACTTCCCCCTTGTAGTAACTACGTGGAAATCAACAAAGTATTTCTCATATGCGGTAATTCGGTTACATAGCGATATCACCACTCCAGCGTACATCAATGGGAACTCACAGAAAATTAGGGATCTATGTGAGGAATAACAATTTATCCATCAATCAAAATTATTCATAGCCTGTATGCTGATTGCATCAGCAATAAGGATATTTTCCGGCATTAAGGGAGATAAGTACAACAAAGAATGCCGAGAAATAAATTAGAAATGTTATTGATATTCAATCCTTATATCCACGTACCCAAATAATCTGAAATAGAAAGTTTATAGAATCATATATTAGCAACACATTGCAAATCTGCCACATACATTTACTGATGACAAGGTATCACTAAATTCTATATTCCTGCAGTAAAGTATCAGAAAGAGTGGAGATACCTGATAAACCACTCTTCTCCCCAAATGAGAGCGAGAGGGGGAGAAAATCTGATAAGACGAGATATAACTTCTCATATACTTCCGCGGAAACAGAGGAAATCGAATCCTCAACCAGTAAATGTAATTCAACATCAAATTGAAAGACACCTCACTGGATGCTCATAATCCAAAGCCCGGCATAAATGTGCACAAATGTTTTGGTGCCGGGACATCGAAACACCTTGACTCCATTTGTTGAAGGAAATCATAAGGAGTTAAAATGGAACAAATATTTTATCCACAAACTTCAACGATTCCATCAGAATCATATAAACTAAAGACTACATTTGTCGACATATATTTCTTCTCAATATTGCTTAAACCTTTTGGGCCCTGAACCAAAATCCATGGTAGAGTGCCTCTTGCATTCATATTGGTTCACATAAAAGGAAGCAAGTAATGAAGAATAGCACTCGCTATGCAAACGAGTGGTATTTACCGCAGTAATACCTACTCCTCATAAGTATATTCCGTATGGAATATTAAAAACTTCTCATTCATAAACAAAGTCAATGAGGTGGTGATAAAGAGAGCCTTGTAGCAAAAGGGTTCACGCAGAGACCCGACATCGATTATGATGTAACTTACCCTCTTGGTATGAGTGGAATTAAGTTTCGATACTAAATATCATTGGCAATAAAAATATAATATTATCCATGCAGTTAATGGATGCAGTGACTACATCCTCATATGAGTCACTCATTTCGGAAATCTCTATTCAAGTCCCTGAAGGGCTTATACTTCCGAATCCAAAAGCAAACCGCAAAAAGTTTTGTGTAATACTTCATAAGTCACTCTTTGACTTGAAATAGTCAGAAATCATATGGTACTACTGACTAAATGAGTTCCTTCTTCAAAAGGATTACTCGAATAATGATGATTATTTACATGTTTAATAAAGGAATCCCAAATTTCATTTCCTTTCATCACCTCAATGTATATTGACGACCTGTCTATACAAGACCTAAACATGCACAAAATCATCTCAAGACGGGAATTTTGGATTAAATCAAATTTAACTTAAGTTTACAACTTGAGCATTCTCTCAAGAATGCATATCAGTCTACATATATCCAAAACATATATGAGAAGTTCAATGTGGATATATCATACCAACAAAAGGTATATGGTCGATATAAGAAATATTAGCTTATATCTCAAGCTCACAATAAGTCTTGGATATTTCCATCAGGAAATACAAGATATGACCATGATATAATATAATGATATTGGCTTTTTCTTTGATCCCAACAAGGCCACATCAATGACTGAATTTGCGGAAATAGCCTTCGTATGGAAGTCATCTAAATGGGATTTAATGGCTATTTCCAGTTATCATTCTGACATAATTGCTTTATCTAAAAGCATTGCAAAATATGCATGGCTTAGCAGAATGATTAAACTCACTCAAAATCATGTGGTTGAGATTCATCAGAATCACATAACTTGATTTATCAAGACGCTACCACTTGTGTTACTCAAAGACTACATGTTATATGAAGAGCAATATCATAAAGTACATTGCTAAAAAAATTACTTATCCTCACGAATTATAGAAAGTGAGGAAATTATATGCAAACAACATACTTTGAAAACCCTACAGATTATTCATAATGTTATGATCATATAAATGGAATTTGTATTACACATTCTCCATGTTTGCAAAGTTCAGGGGGAGTAATTTCCCAAAATCTATAACCTATTAACAATCCTAAGATTGCATATATTGTACTCTTTTTCCCTTCATGAGTTTTCCCTAATGGTTTCTCATAAAGGTTTTTAACGAGACAATATAAACACAAGTGCATCTATAAGTCATACATTTTCTCCTTGTATTTTTCCCAATGGGTTTAAAGGAGTTTTCAATGGCATATCATATCACACTCTTTTCCCTTATGAGTTTTCTATCAAATTTTCTCATAATGGGTTTTGATGAGGAAATATCTTATCAAAGATTATATGTCATACTTTCTATTTTCCCTATCAGGGTTTTTAAAGAAAGTACTCAAGACATATTAGTTGTTCTCTAAACTCATCGATGATTTTTCTCCTTCTTCAAAGGTTTTTCTCATATGAGTTATCAAGAGACAATAATCATTATATGTTGCATCATTTTCTCCTTATTATTTTTCCCACTGGGTTTAAAGGAGTTTTAGCAACATATCTGCACTATTCTCCTCATATTTTTCCCACAGGGTTTTTGGAGGAGACATTCAAGATTATTCAAAGAATTTATCAAGATGATGGATGTACCAAAGAAGAGGTGTTGTACAAGGGGGAGTGTTAAGAATAGAATAGTTGCTTATCGATTAAGCTAATTAGGATTAAGTTAATTGTTAGATATGTTGCTTAGTCCTCAAGGCAACTATGTAATTCCTTGGCTCTCAAGTAACTATGTGTTTACTTGACAGCCAAGCACCATGTGTACTTCCGCCTGGGTATAAATAGCCCACTTCTATCATCAATAAAGACTGATGGATCATCTTTCATTCAACTCTCTTGCTCTTTACTTTTCACTCAAAACAATATTGAGCGTGCAACATAGTCCATTGGTGCTAACGTGGCAGGGAGACCACTGTCACCGTCACCGCCACCCACCACCGCGAGGATCAATTAGATGCGTCCTCCTCAGAAGAGTCGAATGCCTGACGCCACGTGCCTGTGCATTCGCACCCCGCCTCCCCTAGGTTCCCATCGCGTACTTCCAAATCTGTTGATCATACCTATGGAACCATCCAATGGGCCATCCCAAAAACATTTTCCTCATTTTTGAAACCAACTTTGTAAATTCAGAACCTTCAAAACATCTAACAAAGTGTTGCCTTGCTAGCTAGTCCGTGGCCGTGAACCCGACTACTCAAATGGTTTTAATAATCTGCAAAGGTTATACACTTTACCCATGAGATCCGAGATGCTTATTGTGTCAGACCCAACTACCATATATTAAGTATGCGATATAATAACTATTAAAAAAAGTATGCGATATAAGGGCGTCTCGAATGCGGACCCGCAAATTTGCCCCGGTATCCGTCCGCTGACCCCGGGGGGAGGGGAACCAGTCTGCGCACGTAGATGCCGGAGCAGGCCATGCATCCAATGCTGCCTGCATACAATTCAAGATGGGTTTCGATTTAGCGAACGAAATTCATGCAAACCAATTGATATGCATCAAAGTTTTAAAATAAAATTGCACAAATCATCCATACATAGCATGCAAATAAGTCTAGTACAACAATCCTCAAATTCGATGTCCAACAAGTTTTTCAATGGATCATGTCGTCCCACACATACTGCCCCTTCAGCTTGATCCAACATTGTGTATACGTAAATGGTCGTCCCTCTTTCCTGTGGTACATCATGGTAGCGCGTACGGGATACATAATGTGTAGAGCAACATTGACTGAATTAATGATCCAATCAACAATTTGAGGAAGAAGAAGAAACAAAACTTACGATCTCATCCTCTGCCGCGTGCAATGGTCACCTTGCCTCCAGCTGAGCAACTACATGACAAAACTTGGTGAGGATGGTCTGGAAGGCGTACCATCGATACGATAACAACCTCACATTGTGATCATGATGTGCATGTCTGTCATGGGACGAATAGGGGAGACGCCCCCCTTTCCACTTGGGGAGGCTGAATTGGAGTGGGGGCAGGACTCCTCTCCCCCCTAGGCCGATGCAAGGAGGGGAGCCCTTTCCCTCCTTATGGCACCCCCTCCCCTCTCCCCTACACCTATATATACTAGAGGATTTTGCCCATCGCGAGACATAAGTTTTGAAGCCTCCTCTAGTTCTCTAGTTCTAGTTCTAGTTGGTCCTAGTTGATCAATTAGAGATAGACCTACATCCTCTAATCCTCATAATTAGAAGTCCAGTGTGGTTCTAATCTTCTCCCGCTAATTCTCCAGCGACGATTAGCTCTGGACGGTGAAGCTGTTGGGAAACGTAGTAGGAAACAAAAAAAATCGCCCTACGATCACCCAGGAACAATATGAAGATGCATAACAGGTTGTGATCAACGATCGTTACCGACTCCGGGAGTGCAACGGAAGTAGACGAGTCGGTGTAGATCGTACTTGGAGTCCCTCGAAAGTTGATGACGATACCGCGAACCGCTCTCGAACGATCCCTCAAACAGAAGACTGAAAGCACGACCTCTCTACTTGGTTGCAAGCGTATAATCTTCATGATCCGACAGCACTTTGCCGTCCAGAGCTAATCATCACCAAAGAATTAGAGGAAGAAGTTTAAAACCACACGGGGCTTCTAATTTTGAGGATTAGAGGTGGCTTGGGCTCTCTCTAATTAGTCAACTAGGACCAACTAGAACATGCACTAGAGCTACTAGAGGAGACTCCAAAACTTGTATGAACATAGGGTGGAAATCCTCTAGTATATATAGGTTAGAAGGGAGCGAGAGGGCAACCACAAAGGGGGAAAGTTCCTCTTGGGGAGCCGGCTCAGGGAGAGGGAGTAGGACTCCCTCCCCTTCTCCAATCACCCCCCCCCGCCCCCACAAGGAAGGGGGGGTGCGCCTTCCTACTTGGGCCTTTTTGGCCTAAGTTGCCTTCCACCTCTTGGCCTTTTTAGGCCCGTTGATATTTAAATTAAATATAAAATGTTCTAGACCTTTTCGGAGCATTTTATATATATATATATATATATATATATATATATATATATATATAATTTAACATCCCCGGAAACATTTTCCACCTATATATAATTAATCGGCAATACCCAGTATCACCCAATATTCACCGAAACCCTTCCGGTGACCCCGAAACGCTCCCGGAACCTCTTGGAACTATTCTCGATATTAATGAAACATTCCACAAATATATTCTCATCACTCCCGTCCTACTAACACTCAGAAGATTGTGATTACCTTAAGCTTGTGACCCTGTAGGTTTAGTAAACCATAGACATGAACGAAACCGCTCGTTCAATGACAGATAGCGGAACCGTGGACATCCATATCGGTCCCTATGATTACATGAATGATATTCGAGTGAACCTTTGGTTATCATGTGATGTTCCCTTTGCTTTACGATACTTTACAAAACCCAGTATGCATCGGTATCCTCTTGAGTCATCACCATGCTCACTATACCGTTGCTCTCGTTACCCGTTTTGTTCTTCTTTCTCGTTGACGTGTTCTGGCATCCCCTTGACGTAGTCACCTGTGTCTGGATAGACTATGATGGATGCCGTCACACCGAGAGGGCCCTAAGAATATCTCTCCATCGTCGGAGGAGCAAATCCCACTCTCGAGCTTCTCCGGTCACTTGTCAAACTTTCCGGTGTGCTGAAAGTTGTCGTTATGATCACCTTGTTACAGATGACGTGTGAACAACTCTAAAGCTCACCGTCCGGTAGGAAGTGACTTGAGAGACTCTCATGGTCTGAGGAACTAAAATACATGTTAACACTCCGTGTTATAACAGATGATTTCAGACGATATAATCACATAGTATACCATATAAATATTGGGTCGATTCGATACGACCGTTCTTCTAACGTCATACCCTCAATGTTCTTTTAGGACTATTCTTACACTTAACGATATCCTAAGATCTAGAAAACATGATCACTAACAACACTTGAGCTAGTCTTAGAGGTGAGACCGGGAACCTATTGTTTACCGTATACCATTTCACACGTGCATATGAGCTTTCCACTGAATCGCATGTTCCAAGATCATAGCAGTTATAGCATGAAATATAAACTCTTAATTATTAATAACAGAAATATAATAATACAGTATTATTGCCTCTAGGGCAAATTTCCAACAAGAGGGACCCTACCCCCTCGCCTTGGATGAAAGGGCACCACATCATAGGACTGTGTAGAGGCTCACCCGAGAGCAAGGAACAACTAGTATCAAAGCCCCAAGAAACCTTAGAACAAGACCATAGTTCAACCTTAGAACATGACCATCTAGGAGCATGAAGAACACCACCGCAACCCTGTCACCCACTTGTAGCAGGAAAGGTACCGGGGACAATCACCAAGAAGGACAACAGAGACTAAGAAATGAACGTGACTACCGACAGCTAGGCCCAACATTCACAGCTGGGCCCAAGGGATGGTGGTGCTCAAGTCGGAGGCGCTGGAAGTCTGAGCTCGATGGGTACACGGTGAGATCCCTCGCCCCATCTCTCATTTTCTCTCTTTCTTCCTTCCCAAACCTTCACTGTTGCTCTTATGTGTTGCTCAGGCATGTTGTGTCGTCTTCAGTCATGGCTCCCCATGTCATTGTCAATTTCCTTCCCCGCAATGGCTCAGTGCACCAACCCGCCCTGTCCTCCTTTTTTCTCTAGTGTGCGCTGCTCTAACCTACTCTTAGTCTCACCTCCTTTGCTTCCTACCTTCGATGGTTGCATACCCAGCGAGTAGTTCCTCCTTAGAGCATCTACAAATGGACGCCCCGAACGTCCGGGCGGCCTGCACGGATAGGAAAAAGCCACCCAACCAGTCGCACCAAACACAGCCCGAACGTCCAAGCTAACTTGCAACCCCCACGTCCAGAAAATACGTGGATGATATGGGAGCATCCATACGCACACACCACTTCGGCACCAACCCACTCTGGCCCACCCCGACCCCACATATATTCATCCCTATCCACACTCCATACCAAACCCTAGCCACTCCTCTATGTCCCCAAGCCCCTGTCCTACGAACTCCGACCATATTTGGCATGACGAGTAATGGATCTGACTTTGAGGCCTCTCGATCTGTTGACTGGGACCTTGTCCCATGCGGGCACGAGGAGGAGATGGTCATCCGCATGGCCCTTCGCACGCTCTCCGGAGGAGTGCGCCCGACCGCCGCCGGACTCGATATAGCGGGGATCCATTGCGTCCGCTCAAATGGCGCTTGGATCCACCAGAGCTGGTGGCACGAGGCACGTGACCGCAGCCTCATCGAGACGCGATGACCACACCGGTACCGTAAGGTGCTATACAACGGTTTTAACCCCTTTCCGCGACGGCATTCTCAACCGCCGCCAAGTGAGTGATCGCGATAGGGGGTCCTTCCCACACGAGCCAAAAACCTTCGGGGATAGGCGAGCGACTACTGACGATCCCCATAGAATAAACATATGAGAAGTCGCCCCAGTCCCACACATTACATCTCGACATTACGTTTATGATCCGAGAGACATCCCAAGCGATTATACCGCTATAGTTGTGTGAAAAAGGTGGACATTAACATTTAATCTACTGATATGTTTGCGATAGTCACGTTACCGCACATAGTTCAAGAATGTAAAATGTGTGCGGTGCCTCTACTAACCCCAACGTGTCCATTTTCATAACTGTGTGCGATAGGCATTCCTATCACACACGCACACTAGTTTGAAATGTTTGCTGTATTACCATGAATCTCACAAGCATATGAGATGAAACCGTGTGTGCGTCCGTCGGGCATCGCAAACGTTTCATGTCAAAGAACCATCAGTTCTCTATTTTTATTGCATACGATGTTTTCTTTCTAACTGTGTGCATATTATTTTACTCGCTCCTGTATAATTTTATTTTTCCCTGTAATTTATTATTCGAATTGGAAATTTTGAAATATGAAACGTGGAATTCAAATTCTCAGCACAATGGTTCAACAACGAATCGTTAAATAAAATTGTCAGTACAATATGTTCAGTAATTACAGGATTAGACACCAATTAACTATGATGAACCACAATATTTAGAGGCGGTAAAGGTGAAGAGACAAGTGTAAATCATTTTGGCTGCCAATGGTGTTGAAGAAGCGGAATGCCCATAATAATGTGCCCTCCTGCATGCCATAGGCACGAACAACTTTTGTCCAACCCCTTGTGACGATCGCCTACCATCCTTCACCGCCTTCAGGAATACTTCTAGAGCACTATCATGGTAGCATGAATTATATACTTTAACCTTAGTTGCCTCCACTCCGGTCATGTAGTTTGCAAGGTAATCATCAGTAAATAGCTTCGGAAACCATTGAGAAGAGAAAAATTTCAGATACTGAGGTCAAATAGAGTAACCTGTTGTGGACAAAGTTAACACACTTTACTTACCATCCTAAAGTTCACTGTTGTCTTGGACAAAGTGTAAATAAAGAGCTTAATTCCCATCACCCGTTTCTTTCGCCCAACAATCTTTCTTAGTTTTCTCAGTTGACGCTTGTTCATGAATATCTCATTGCCCCATACGCAAAAGGGATCAAAGTGTGGATCAGTACCGCTCATATATGTACCTATAAGCAACCAGTAAATGTTAGAAGCTAAACTGAGATTGCACAAATGTTGTAAAATACAACTTCCTATGTTCCTAAGTACAAGTATTTTTAGAGCTTTCAATATGAACTACATATAGATGTATACAGAATTATAGATATAGTTTAGAGTAGAATATAGATTCACTCATTTTTCTCCGTATGTACTTATATTTAGGAATAGATGGTGTATAAGACATGAGATGCAGCTAACCTCGACGGCAAACAACATCATCGCCCATTGTTACCCTTTGTAAGTACATGGAAAGCCAATGTTAACTACAACAGGGTTAACATCCACCAAAAATAGCAAATGGTAATAAAACGGCAGCATCTGTAGTGATATCTTCATTGCGAAAGAGTAGCACGGTAGCAAAGGGATGGATTAAAAATGGATAGAATTGTTTACTGCAACAGTAAACCTAGTATAGCCATTGAAACTGATACTGATAGAAATGAAATTGTCAGAGTTAAACATCGCAAGGCAGGTGCTACTAGAGTAGAGAATGGCCATGTTGTCTATTAAAAGGTAGGGAAAATAGATAAGACGGGCTAGGCGTGGTTACTACAACATGCTTAAGACATGAACCGTACAAAACATGAGCATTGCAACTGGTATTGGTAAGATTCAACTGGTGAGTTCATACTTGGTAAGTCCCAAGGGGTAGTGGCTGGGGCACTTAATATGGATAAGAGCCGCCCCAAGTTGGCCATAAGCGGAGGCGAGGTGTTCATCCGGTCAAGAGTGGATCATGTCACGACATGTGTACCTACAAGAAGCAAGTAAATGTTAGAAGCCAAAATGCAATTACACAAATGATGTAAAATTCTGTAAGACATGGGATGCAGCTAACCTCGATGGCAAACAACATCATCGCCTGTTATGGCCCTGCGTAAGTACATGGAAAGGCATGTTAAGTACAACAGGGTTAGCATCCACTAAAGGTAGAAAATGGGCAACATCTCTAGTATATCTTCATTGCGGAGAGTAGCACGGTAGCAAAGGGACAGATTAAAAAAATGGATACAACTGTTAATTGCAACATGCTTAACTGCATCCTAAGTAATGCTTTGTAAGTTATAGGCATTGAATACAATAGTTTTAAAATGGATACAACTATTAATTGCAACAGGCTTAATAGCCATTGAAACCGGTACTGATAAAAATGCAATTGGCAGAGTTAAACATCGCAAGGCAGGTGCTTCCAGAGCAGAGAATGGCCGAGTTGTCTATAAAAAGGTAGGGAAAATAGCTAAAATGTGTTAGACATGTTTACTACAATATGCTTAATACATCGACCATACAAAACATAGCCATTAATTGCAATTGGTATTGGTAAGATTGAACTAGTGAGTTCATACTTGGTAAGTCCTGAGAGGTAGTTTCTGGGGCACTTCATTTTCGCTAGAGCGCGCCCAAAGTCAGCGGCGGCCGAGGCGAGCTGTTCCTCTGGGTCGAAGCTTGGATCAGTGCCATTGACATGTGTACCTACAAGCAACTAGTAAATGTTAGAAGTTAAACTACAATTACACAAATGATGTGAAATATTGTAAGACATGGGATGCAGCTAACCTCGATGGCAAACAACAGCATCAGCCGTTATGACCTTGCGTAAGTACATGGACAGGCATGTTAAGTACAACACTGTAAGCATCCACCCAAAATAGCAAATGGGCAGCATTTCTAGTGACATCTTGAGTCATGTATTGTAAGTTTGTTGCTGGTATTGGTGAAATTGAGCTGGACAGTTAATACTTGAACATCACATAGTGTGCAGTACTGAAATAAATAAGGCACGAACATGCTTAATACATCAACCGTACAAAACATAGCCATTGCAAGTGGTATTGGTAAGATTGAATTGGTTAGATCATACCTGGTAAGTCCTGGGGGGTAGTCGCTGGGGCACTTCATCTGGGCAAGAGCCTGCACCAAGTCGGTGACGGCGGAGGTGAGGTGTTCCTTCGGGTCAACACACACAACGGCCATTGCGCCATCGACCGCCATCAGCTCCTCGACCTCCACGTGATATGTGGTTAGGCTTGCGCGGCGATGCTCTGGAGGTAGGGCGGTGGGGATTTGGAGGCATGAGGATGTTTTGCAGGCGCCATTTAAGCAATCAGGCCGGGGCCGTGATAGAGATAAGTGGGTTACCTGACTGGATCGACGAAGCTCGGACATAATGTAGATGTGGTTCACGTTGTGGTTGCGGCGGCAGCGGTTTGAGCATCCGGTAGGGGGGAGGGGGGAGGGGAGATACTCAGGAAATTTGATGGGTGGGGATGTGGTGGGATGAATAAATTCTGAAATCACGCGCCTAATAAAAATTCCGCTGCGAAACTTGAAACTTGGGCGGGGGAAACACACAACGCAGACGAAGCGCGTAAAATACTCATGTGCGAGAAAAGAGAAAATTGCCAGATCCCGTCTCCAACATATGTACACGTGTAGTTGATTTTTTTGGTAAATGGTACGCCTGGTTTATTAGGAAACATCGCACAGGTAACTGACTTATGGATCATTAACGCAAAAAACGAACACGGGTACGCCATAGAAACTTTGTGTTTTGTGATCTTCTAAAAACTCGTATATCTATCAGCATCTCCAACTGCACCTAATTTCAAAAAATCTCTTTCATTGTATCAGGATTATCCAGTGTACATGAATGAGGCAAGGTGACACCTGATGAGCAATCATCGGTTTATGAAATGCAATCAAGTGTCAACCTGCCTTGCTCGCATAGTTAGATTTGATCCTATGCAACAAGGGAGAAGCTTGCTGCCATCCACCAACGCGGCAATTTAAGCCGGTGTGCGGCCAACTCACACGGTAAGGTGGGACTAAAAACCAGCTGCGGCCAGCTCTAGTCTCCTCCAGTGGATGCGAGCGGACGTTTCGGGTGTATTTAGGGCCGGGGTGCGGCTACAAAACTTCAGTGAACACATGCTAATCAACGCTCATAGCCCTCAAAGGATGTGCTTATCGACATTGTACGTTAATAATAAATAGTACCAACTTAAAGTAGTACTAGTAATTTGCTCTAAAACTAGTACATATGTAGTACTGTTAGATGCTCATAATTAATTATACAAACTTACGGGCGACACACGCACTAACTATTTCTCACATGCTGCCATCTGGGCATGCTGGCCAAACGCCGGCGTTCTCCTTCTCGGCCTTGTAGGCAGCAGTCCACCGTGCTTTGATCTCCGCTGAGCTCTCCTCAGCATGGCGTGCGACCTCTTCTTTCTTGCGGCGGTGGGACTCTCTTTTCTTGACTGCTTTCTGCATTTTCCGCTCCTTCTGTGCGGCTTTGGCCGCCTCTAGATCCACCGCCCATTCGGCCATGGCAGCTGATGTCTACTACGCAACCTTCTTCTTGTAGACTCGTGTTGGGCCTCCAAGCACAGAGTTCTGTAGGACAGCAGCAAATTTCCCTCAAGTGGATGACTTAAGGTTTATCAATCCGTGGGAGGCGTAGGATGAAGATGGTCTCTCGCAAACAACCCTCCAACTAAATAACAAAGAGTCCCTTGTGTCCCCAACACACCCAATACAATGGTAAATTGTATAGCTGCACTAGCTCGGCAAAGAGATGGTGATACAAGCGTAATATGGATAGTAGAAATAGGTTTTTGTAAGCTGAAAATATAAAAACAGCAAGGTAGCAAGTGGTAAAAGTGAGCGAAAACGGTATTGCAATGCTTGAACAAGGCCTAGGGTTCATACTTTCACTGTGCAAGTTCTCTCAACAATGATAACATAATTGGATCATATAACAATCCCTCAACATGCAACCAAGAGTCACTCCAAAGTCACTAATAGTAGAGAACAAACAAAGAGATTATTGTAGGGTACGAAACCACCTCAAAGTTATTCTTTCTGATCGATCTATTGGGCTATTCCTATAAGTGTCACAAACATCCCTAGAGTTCGTACTAAAATAACACCTTAAGATACACATCCATGAAAACCCTAATGTCACCTAGATACTCCAATGTCACCACAAGTATCCGCGGGTTAGATTATACGATATGCATCACACAATCTCAGATTCAACTATTCAAGCTGTCGGCGTTCTGGGAACGGGGGTCCCCAGACTTGCCTGCCTGCGGCCTGCGGCGTGGCTCAAAGGAGGCCCAGGATAGCCCATCTTCATCAACGCATGTTCAAGACCCTCGCGAGGGGCCAAGCCTCATGAGGCGGGCGACCAAGAGCTTCCTCGTGCACGGCCTCGTCAGCTGCCTCATGAGGAGGCGGAGAGTTCAAGGCAGGGTACCTCGCGAGGTGCCGATGGCGTAAGCCATGACGACCAAGGGAGCGATCGAGGCGCCAGCCGCGCAGCGTCCTCCTTTCCTCTTTGGTGCAAAGGGAGCAAGCGCGGCGAGCATCAAGCAAAGGCATCCGTTTACGTGCAACAAGACCTGCACCAGCCCCAACGGCCGGAATGCGATCATCGTGGAGCCCAAGCAAAGGCCATCACCAGAGCCTTTGGCAGGCGAGGACCAACTTTAGTCAGGATAAGTGTACCCGCTGTTCCCCTTCAAAATGGCCAATTGTTGGTGCCCTTCCCGCTCGATATTTGGGAACAGGCCCAGGGCCTTCGTCTATATAAGTAGAGCTAGCCACCATAGTAAAGAGACGATCGGATAGAGCGGGAAGCATCCGAAGCTCTCCTCCCGCGCGCCATTCGGAATCCAGAGAGAGAGAGATAGAGACCCGATCCTCAAGCCAGAGCGACGGGGCACCACTAAGCAGTTCATCACACCCACCAAGAACAGACCCTCGCGAGGCTGTTCTTCCCTGTACTGTTATTCATCAACCCAGAGGCAATCTACACACCACACACTAGAGTAGGGTATTACACCACGACGGTGGCCTGAACCAGTATAAATCTTGCGTCTCTTGTATTGTTCTTGCTAGTAGTTTAGGTCCCTGCGATTCGGTGAGGTACGAGACGGTGGAGGGTTGGATCTCCGCGCGCACCCCAGAGTTTGAACCTTAAGGGTCTGCCGGAACCCGCAATCCGACATTTGGTGCGCCAGGTAGGGGTGCGCCGGAATCTGCCTTTCGTCGCCTCGTTCTTCCCCGACCACCGCAACCATGTCTGACGCTCATCGGGCTTGCGCCGAGCGCCGAGCCGCCCTCGCTTCCCACGTCGCCCAGACGGCTCCCGTCGGCGGACGTCCTCATCGTTCCCCGTCACCTACTGTCAACGCCGCCACCGGCCCAGCGGGGAACAAGCAGCAAGCGTCTTCCCAGCACCCGTCCATGAGGCGGGACGGCCGCACCGCCACGCCTTCGCTCACCCCCGCTGGTTCTTCGTCGCGCGCGCTTCGCTGCCATGGAGGCCCGAGCTGCACTCATCGCGCTAACGAGCTCCTGCGCTACCGCCCCGTCGACGACGTCTACGAAGAATGGCTCGACCGCGTCGCCGAGCTTGTCCGCGCTGCAGGAGGCGACCCCGCACCGTCCGTCTCGTTGCACCGCAGCCCGCCCCGCGCGGGCGATGAAGCCCTCGGGGCGCCTCAGCCGCCTCCTCCTCAAGACGGCGCCCTGGCACCAAGGCGCGCGGCCCCTGGGCGGAACCCGTTCCGCCAGGCGCCGGCGCGGCAAGAGCAAAGCTGCCAAGAAGTTCCTCGCCCGCAAGAAGCTGCCCGAGCGCTCCCCGCTCCAGCACGTCAAGACCCTGCGCTGCCCCCAGCCGCGGCGCAGGGAGGCCTGCAAGACCAAGCTCTCTGCCGTCCGAGGCCCCCCGCGGCCACGGCGGGCTGCCGCGCCTTCACCACCGAGCTGCGCAGCGTTGCGTGGCCCGCCAAGTTCAAGCCAGACCTGCCTCCACGCTACGACAGCACGGCTGACCCTACGGAGTTCCTCCAGCTCTACGAGCTGGGCATCGAGGCTGCCAACGGAGATGAAAAGGTCATGGCGAACTGGTTTCCCATTGCGCTCAAGGACAGAGCCCGCACTGGCTCTGAATCTGGCCCTGCACGATCTCTTCCTGGGCCGAGATGCGCACCCGCTTCATCGCCAACTTCCAAGGTACTCGCGACCGGCCACCCGCCGTGAGCGACATGCGCCGAATCAAGCAGCAGCCAGGGCAAACCCTGCAAAAGTATATCCAGCGCTTCAACAACGCACGCCTCAAGATCCCCAGGGTAACAGAGGAGGCCATCATCTCTTCCTTCTCCGACGGCGTGCGCGACGTCAAGATGAAGGAGGAGCTGGCGATGCATGAAGATCTATGCACCTCCCTGGAGCTATTCAACTTGGCGACCAAGTGCGCCAGGCTGAGGAGGGCGCCTCTCCTCCTCGAGCTGCCCGCCGCGGATCCCAAGAGAAGAAGTCCAAGGCCAAGGACGTGAAGCGCAAGGGGGCTGCCGTACTCGCGGCCGAACCAGACTCCAAGCGAGGCAAAGATCAGCCCGAGTCCTCTAAGGGCAGCCGGTACTGCGTGTACCACGACCTCCACACCCACAACACCAATGAATGTCAAGAGCTCCGGGCCGTGCGCGAAGGAAGGGTCGGCAGACACCCTGAGCGCAGCGACCGGGGCTACGGCCGAGGAGGAGGAAGGAACGCAGGATGCTGGGAAGACCGCGGCCCACGCCAAGGGTGGCGCGACCAACCTCGCGAGGACCGCTGGCAAGACCCACCTCGCGAGGGGGGCTAGAGAGATCAGCCTCGTGAGGATCGTCCGCAAGGGAACGCAGGCCTCCCTCCGCTGCCGCCGCCACCAAGGAGAGTCGAAGACCGTCATCAGGACGAGGGGGCTGGGGGCTTCCAGGAAGTGCGCGATCGTCAGATCCTGGGCGGAGCTCAAGCCCCAGCCTCTCACCGCATCTTCAAGCAGTTCGCCCGTGAAGTGAATGCAGTCCTCCCCAAGCTCGAGTCCACGCACCCTCTCAGGTGGTCGGCGTGCGCCATCACGTTCAACTTAGCGGATCAGCTCAAGTGCGCAGCCACAGCCGGAGTTCTACCGATGCTTTGCTCCCAATCATCAGCAATGTGCTAGTCACCAAGACCCTCATCGACGGCGGAGGAGGGCTCAACGTCTTGTCCGTGGAGACATTCAACAATCTTCAAGTGCCCTATAGTCAGCTCCAGCCAACCAAGCCTTTCTCCGGAGTCACCGACGGCTCCACGGTCCCGATCGGGCAGGTTCGCCTTCCTGTCACCTTTGGGGCCCGCGACAACTACCACACCGAGCTCATTGACTTCGACGTCGCCCACATTCGCCTGCCGTACAACGCCATCCTCGGGTACCCGGTGTTGGCCAAGTTCATGGCCGTAACCCACCATGCCTACAACGTCCTCAAGATGCCAGGAATCGGCGGGGTTATCACAGTGCCCTGTGAAGAGAGAGATGCAGTGTGCTCCCTGGAGCGAGCTTTTCAGGCCGCATCGCTGGAAGACCTAGACCACAGCAGCAGGATGCCTCCCGAGGCAGCACCCAAGAAGAAGAAGACATCGACCGGCCTGGCTCTTCAAGAGACAGGCCCGTCAGGGCCCGCACCGGGCCAGGGGGAGCCTCCTTCCATCGCATAGGAAAGCGCGCCCGGCGCCCTCCTCAGGCAGGGCTTGGCGGCTCTCCCCTGGAGGGCCGCCGACCTCGCCAAGGTCTCGAGGGAGGCGCTTGGGCACCACGTGGAGGCGTGTTTCGAAGCACGTTTCCTGCAAGCAGGAGCAAGACCAGGAGGACAGAACCCTCAAGAGTTCATCAGCAAGGCCATTCAGGAGCTACAGGAGTCAAGGGTCATGAGGGGCAGCCGCCGCCTACCCGTTGTGGCCCCCATCCGGCGAGGATGGTGGGCTGCAGCGTCTGCATCGACATACCAGGCTCGGCCGAGCCAGCGTCTCGAGAGCGCCTGCCCTCGCGAGTGGGGACGCTATGCAGGGTCCGCCCCATTAGCTATGTGTACGCATGCCTTATGGCCTGCCAAACGCTGCCAAGCGCACTGGCGACTCATGAGGACCATCCTTGAGGCTCAAGAGGTCGTGCACGCCGCAGCCACCGTGGAGATGGAGATGGCCCATGAGGAGCCGCCAGCCTCCCGAGCCTCCCGAGGCCCCTGGTCCTGGGGGCTCGTGAGGATCGGCTCCCGCAGCCCACCGAGTCTGCTACATCAACAACCCTTCATCCTCAACATCACCAGGTGACATCTTTCAGTTTTATTTCCGGCTGGGAGCGCCTTCATGGCCGCATTATTCCTAGGCCGCGTGGGTCCGTCCCTGCGGCATGTATCCCTTTTATTTCATGTCTTTAGCTTATCCTGTTGGGGGCGCCCCTCGGGCTACATCATCCCCAAGCCGCTCGGGCCAGTCCAAATGCATGTATCCTTCATGCCTTTTCCTTAGGATTATGCTCTCGTTCCACCATGCTTGTTATTTGGTGCCTTCTCAGGTGGCGAAAGCTTGCTGCGTTAAAGGGGTGCACGAGCATCGCGACTCAGGGCTCCTACCGGCTCTCCGCCCTCACCCTCTGGTCTTGTCCATGGCATCGCGACTGGCTTGCCGGCCGGTGGGACCAGACCGAGAGCCGGGACCTGAGGACGTAGAGTTGCGTCATCTAATCCAGCTTGCGCGTTAAAGGGGGGGTGCCTGAGCATCGCGACTCAGGGCTCCTACCGGCTTTCCGGCCCTCACCCTCTGGTCTTGTCCATGGCATCGCGACCTGGCTTGCCAGCGACGGCTGAGACTAGCCCGAGAGCCGGGACCCGAAGACGTAGAGCACCGGCATCTGGCCAATTTTGCATGAACACACTCGAAGATAAGGCCCAGAGCCAGGCGCAACCCGCCTTGAGGTAGGGCCTCGTGAGTCCCGCGCTGGCTCACGAGTGCCCTGGCACACCTCGCGAGGCCTCTCGCGCCACTCCGAAGCAACTAACGGCAGGACTAACGATCGCCCCGGCGAGCTCTTGTCCCTTTTGTGGTGAACCTACAGGGTCCCTCCAAGGAGCACGGAAAAACCTCGCCACGCCATCTCTCGCCGGCCAGGGCACGAACTTGGCGCCGCACCAGGAAGCATTGTCCTGACCCTCGAGATAAGTCACCCTCCGGGCACACTAGTCATCGCGGCACCATACCCACACTCAATGCAACTCCGTGTTAGCAACGTCGCTCTCTTTTCTCACTGAATGATGGCCGCTGGAGCGCCAAGGGGGACCCACTGGGCATCGCGACTCGGGGGCTCTTACCGGACCTCGGGCCGCTCACCTCCTGGCCTTGACCACGGCATCGAGACCTGGCATACCAGCTACGGCTGAAGCCGCCTTGGGACTGGGACCTGTCGGCATAGAGCATCAAGGCCTCACGAGGTCCGAAAGGCAGAAACTGCGCTAAAACGGAATGAGCGTCCCGCATTGCCTCACAATAAGGATTATATTGACAAACGAAGCTACAGATATCTTACAAGCCCCCGCGGGGTACATTCTTAGCTCCTCGCAGGAACAAAAGACGCGAATCCTAAGGAGTCCTACCTACAGGGACCACCGCGGCCGACGCCATCATCAACAGTGGGCCACCCGGTCCGGAGCCAACCCCTGTCCAGATCAGGGGCGGCGACGACCTGACGAGCTCGCCCTGCTCCGGGAGCGGCGCAGCTCGAGGCTCAGAGCTGTCGTCGCTCGTCCCTGGCGTCGCGAAGAGCTCGGCGGAGTCGTTGGATCCTCCGGCGCCTTCGTCGCCTGAGAAGCTGCCCAGGGAGTGGCCGGTCGGCCTCCGTCTCACCGCAACAGGACCATGATAGCCCCTCCCGGGGCAGCACTCCAGCCGGCGACCCTCCGCGTCGAAGAGCTTGAAGCACATCACCGAAGCACCGTCGTACTCCAGGTGGATCGTGAGGGCGCCCCTCGTCCTGCAGACCCGGGCGACCTCGCTCCAGCCTCGAGTCATGAAGACCTCGCTTGGGGCAACTACTGCGACCTCTGCCCCTTCGCAGGGTGCCGCAGCGGCGTCTTGCAGCCAGAGTCCTGAGGCTCCCACGCGGTCGACGGAGGTGAAGAAAGAAGGAAGACGAATCCAAGACTTGGGAGGCGCGGCGACGCGAAGCACGAACTCCAGGCAGGAGCCCTCGGCGTGGACTCCAGGGGGGAAGACGCACACCTTCGTGACCCGCCGGCATCGGCGGCGGCGCCGCTCGTGGCGCCCGACGTCACCTCCTTAAGGGCCACCAATCTGCGCGTACAAGGGAAGAGGAAACCCTGGTGGCGGCCGCACGCACCAGGGCACGGGCGCCTCCTCGCGCGCGCTCCTGCCCTGACACCAGAGAGCAAGCCGCCTCTTTGGGGGGAGCGGGTCAGGATCCTCTTGAGGAGCCTTTCCCTTCTCTTCCCTAGAGAACCGATGGATCGGAGCCATGGCAGCCAGACGAGACGAGAAAGAGGAGAAGCAGGAGGATAGACCGGAAGGGCGCACGCCGCTCCGTACAAATAGCCGGTGGAGGCCAACCGTCGGCCTCCACGATCACCAGTCATCATGCCCAACTCTACATGCAAGGACCTGTCGAATCCGGGCGGTTACCAAGGCGTCGTGGGGAAGCAGGCTCCCACGTCCAATCAACCGCCACGCGGTGCCCAAGGCCGCAGGCTGTTAGGGCCCGCGACGCTTCGCACTTGCCCTTTCGCCTCTCTGCATGGCCAGGTCTGAGCGCGCCGTGGGCCCGGGGGCTAGTGTCGGCGTTCTGGAACGGGGGTGCACAGACTTGCCTGCCTGCGGCCTGCGGCATGGCTCAAAGGAGGCCCAAGATAGCCCATCTTCATCAACGCATGCTCAAGACCCTCGCGAGGGGCCAAGCCTCGTGGGCGGGCGACCAGGGCTTCTCAGCGCGCCTCGTCGGGGCGCTCATGAGGAGGCGGAGAGTTCAAGGCAGGGTACCTCGCGAGGTGCCGATGACGTAAGCCATGACGACCGAGGGCGCCAGTCGGGCGCCAGCCCACGCAGCGTCCTCCTTTCCTCTTTGGTGCAAAGGGAGCAAGCGCAGGCGAGAGCATCAAGCAAAGGCATCCGTTTGATTGCAACAAGACCAAGACCAGCCCCAACGGCTGGAATGCGATCATCGTGGAGCCCAAGCAAAGGCGTCATCACCACAGCCTTTGGCAGGCGAGGACCAACTTTAGTCAGGATAAGTGTACCCGCTGTTCCCCTTCAAAATGGCCAATTGTTGGCGCCCTTCCCGCTCGATATTTGGGAAGAGGCCCAGGGCCTTCGTCTATATAAGTAGAGCTAGCCACCATAGTAAAGAGACGATCGGATAGAGCGGGAAGCATGCGAAGCTCTCCTCCCGCGCACCATTCGGAATCCAGAGAGAGAGAGAGATAGAGACCCGATCCTCAAGCCAGAGCGACGGGGCACCACTAAGCAGTTCATCACACCCACCAAGAATGCATACTCATGAGGCTGTTCTTCCATGTACTGTTCTTCATCAGCCCCAGAGGCAATCCACACACCACACACTGGAGTAGGGTATTACACCACGACGGTGGCCTGAACCAGTAGAAATCTTGCGTCTCTTGTATTGCTCTTGCTAGTATTTTAGGTCCCTGCGATTCGGTGAGGTACGAGACAGTGGAGGGTTGGATCTCCGCGCGCACCCCAGAGTTCGAACCTTAAGGGTTTGCCGGAACCCGAAATCTGACACAAGCCAACACAAAGAACTTCAAAGAGTGCCCCAATGTTTCTACCAGAGAGTCAAGACGAAAACGTGTGCCAACCCCTATGCATAAGTTCACAAGGTCACGAGAACCGCAAGTTGGTCACCAAAACATACATCAAGTGGATCACGTGAATATCCCATTGTCACCACAGATAAGCACATGCAAGACATACATCAAGTGTTCTCAAATCCTTAAAGAGTCAATCCGATAAGATATCTTCAAAGGGAAAACTCAATCCATTACAAGAAGGTAGAGGGGGAGAAACACCATATGATTCAAATATAATAGCAAAGCTCACGGTACATCAAGATCGTGCCATATCAAGAACACGAGAGAGAGAGAGAGAGAGATCAAACACATAGCTACTGGTACATACCCTGAGCTCCGAGGGTGAACTACTCCCCCCTCGTCATGGAGACCGCCGGGATGATGAAGATGGCCACCGTTGATGATTCCCCCCTCCGGCAGGGTGCCAGAACAGGGTCCCGATTGGTTTTTGGTAGCTACAGAGGCTTGCGGGCGTAAACTCCCGATCTAGGTTCTCTTCGGAGGTTTTGGGATTTATAGGAAGTGTTGGCGTCGGGGACAAGTCAAGGCCCACGAGGCGACGACAGAAGCACGGGGGCGCGCCTAGGGGGGACACCCTCCACCCTTGTGGTGGCCTCGAGACTCTTCTCCGATATCTTTTCGTTCCAGTAATTTTTATATTTTCCAAAAATATTCTCTGAAAATTTTCAGGTCAATTGGACTCCGTTTTATATTCCTTTTTCGCGAAACTCAAAAACAAGGAAGAAACAGAAACTAGCACTGGGCTCTAGGTTAATAGGTTAGTCCCAAAAATCATATAAAATAGCATATAGATGCATATAAGACATCCAAGATAGGCAATATAATAGCATGGAACAATAAAAAATTATAGATACGTTGGAGACATGTCAGCAGCCTCAAAGTCCGCCCACGTAACTGTGTGGCCGCCGGCGGTGATGAACTCGGCGCGGCGAGATGCCATCGCTTCCTTACCATGTGTGCGGTCGAGGGCGGCGAGGAACGCGGCGTGGCAGGCTGCCATCGCTTCCTTACCAGTTATTGTGTGCCGCGGTATGATACGTCTCCAACGTATCTATAATTTTTGATCATTCCATGCTGTTATATTATAATACTTGGATGTTTTACAATCATTTTATAACATTTTTTGGGACTAACCTATTGACATAGTGCCAAGTGCCAGTTGCTGTTTTCTGCTTGTTGTTACATGCAGGAAATCAATACCAAACGGAGTCCAAATGCAGCGAAACTTTTTGTGGATTTTTGTGGACCAGAAGACACCAGATGGGCTAGAGAAGCACCTGAGGGGTGCCCCGAGGGGGGCACAACCCACCAGGGCGTGCCTGGGCCCCCAGGCACGCCCAGGTGGGTTGTGCCCACCTCGGTGGCCTCCCACACTGCCTCTTTGCTCTATAAATACCCCAATATTCTAGAAACCCTAGGGGAGTCGAAAAAAATCAATTCCAGCCGCCGCAAGTTCCAGAACCACCAAATCGAATCTAGACACCATCACAGAGGGGTTCATCATCATCATTGGTGCCTCTCCGATGATGCGTGAGTAGTTCATTGTAGACCTACGGGGCCGTAGTTAGTAGCTAGATGGCTTCCTCTCTCTCTCTATCTCTCTCTCTCTCTCTCTCTCTCTTCTGATTCTCAATACAATGGTCTCTTGGAGATCTATTTGATGTAACTCTTTTTGCGGTGTGTTTGTTGGGATTCGATGAACTTTTTGTTTATGATTAGATCTATGTTTTTATCCATGAAAGTTATTTGAGTTCTATGATCTCTTTTATGCATGATTACTTATAGCCTCGTATTTCTTCTTCGAATCTTTGGTTTAGTTAGGCAAACTAGATCGATTTTTCTTGCCATGGGAAGAGGTGCTTTGTGATGGGTTTGATCTTACGGTGCTTGATCCCAAAGGATGTAAGGGGAAACGACACGTATGTATCGTTGCCATTAAGGATAACAAGATGAGGTCTATTTCTACATAAGTAGATCTTGTCTACATCATGCCATCGTTCTTATTGCATTACTCCATTTCTCTATGAACTTAATACACTAGAGGCATGCTCGATAGCGGTCGATGTGTGGAGCAATAGTAGTAAATGCAGGCAGGAGTCGGTCTACTAATCTTGGACGTGATGCCTATATAATGATCATTTCCTGGATAACGTCACAAGTATTTGAAGTTCTATCAATTGCCCAACAGTAATTTGTTTACCCACCATTGCTATTTTTCTCGAGAGAAGCCACTAATGAAATCTACGCCCCCCGAGTCTTTTCTTTATTATATTTGCCTTCGCGATCTATTTTTATTTGTTTTTATTTGCAGATCTATTAATCCAAAAATACAAAAATACCTTGCTGCAATTTATTGTTATTTATTTTATCTCGCGTTCCCGCGAGATCTATTTATCCAATCTACTACAATTCTACCTATCTTTTTACCCGTGAGGGATTGACAACCCCTCTCTTACGTTGGGTTGCAAGTATTTGTTCTTTGTGTGCAGGAGCTGTTTACGTGGTGTTGTGTGGTTCTCCTACTGGTTCGACAACCTTTCGTCTCATCACTGAGGGAAATACCTACCGTAGCTATCTTTGCATCATCCCTTCCTCTTTGGGGAAATACCGACGTAGTTCAAGCCACGTCAAAAAGAATTTCTAGCGCCGTTGCTAGGGAGACATCATCAACATCTACCAGGTTCCTAATCACAAATCTCATCTCCTTGCAATTTACATTATTTTCCATCTGCCCCACTTCACAAAAATTTGCCGTTTTATTCGCCCTCTTTTTTTTGTTCGTCGTTTTCTCGTCAGATCTGTTTTTGAGTGCAATCTTGTTGCGTAGTCACGATGACTCAAGAGAACACCAAGTTGTGTGATTTCTCCAATACTAACAACAATGATTTTATTAGCACTCCAATTGCTCCTCCCGCCACTAGTGCGGAGTCTTGTGATATTAATGCCGCTTTGCTAAATCTTGTTATGAAAGATCAATTTTCCGATACTCCTAATGAGGATGCCGCGTCCCGTCTTAACACATTCGTGGAATTATGTGATATGCAAAAGAAAAAAGATGTGGACAATGATATTGTGAATTTGAAATTATTCCCATTTTCTTTGTGTGACCATGCAAAAATTTGGTTTTCTTCTTTGCCTCGCAATAATATTTATTCTTGGGATAAGTGCAAAGATGCCTTTATTACTAAGTATTTTCCGCCCACGAAAATTATTTCCCTTAGAACCCAGATCATGAATTTCAATCAACTTGAAAATGAGTATGTTGCACAATCTTGGGAAAGGATGAAATTAATGCTAAGGAATTGCCGAACTCATGGGTTAAATCTTTGGATGATCATACAAAAAATTTATGCAGGGTTGAATTTTGTTTCTCGAAATCTTTTTGACTCCGCCGCGAGTGGTTCTTTTATGGAAATTACTTTGGGTGAAGCCACCAAATTGTTTGATAATATTATGGCAAATTATTCACAATGGCATACCGAAAGAGCTCATACTAGTAAAAAAGTTAATTAGGTTGAACAAATTTCTTCTTTGAGTGAAAAAGTTGACGCTCTTATGAAATTGGTTGCTAATAAAAGTGCTCCTATTGATTTTAATGATATGCCTTTGTCTACCTTGTTTGAGAAAAATAGTGACGCCATAGATGTGAATTTTATCTCGCGAAACAATTTCAATAACAATGCTTATAGAGGTAATTTTAATCACATGCCTTTTCCTAGTAATTCCTCTAATAATTATGTTAATTCCTATGGTAATCCTTCTTATAATATTAATAATAATAGGAACACCTCTGATCTTGAGAATAATATTAAAGAATTTATCAATACTCAAAAAGTTTTCAATGCTACAGTAGAAGAAAAGCCGAATAAGATTGATGATATGTCTAGAAGTATTGATAGGATTACTCATGATGTAGAAAATCTCAAGATGAACTTTTTTGTGCCTAAGATTGAGGAATCAATTAAGGCTCTTTATGTTTCTATGGACGAAAGTAAGAAAAGTACCTCTATGCTTAGAGATAGAAGAGAATTTTTCGAAAAAGCGTTTTCTAGTGATTGCTTTCATAAAAGTGATGATGATCTTAAAATGATTGGTGTTTATTCTATTGATTCTTTGTTTAGTAAAATTAAGATTGATAATAAAGGGACTGAAGAAGAGTCAACTTTAGCTAGAAGGCGTCCCGATAATTCGGAGGGTGAAAATCTTGTTGAGAAAATTGATAAAAGTGGGTTTGAAGAGGTCAAAACTTTAACTAGTGATGTGCCCACTCTTTTGGATTACAAAGACTTTAATGATGATAGTTGCTCTTTGAATTATTGTATTTCTTTGTTGCAATCCTTGATAAATTCACCCCATGCTTATGAACAAAATAAAGCTTTTACTAAACATATTGTTGATGCTATGATGAAGGCATTAGAAGAAAAGTTGGAATTAGAGGTTTCAATTCCTAGAAAATTACATGATGAATGGGAACCTACTATCAAAGTCAAGATAAAAAATTATGAGTGTTTTGCTTTATGTGACTTGGGTGTTAGTGTTTCTACAATTCCTAAATCTTTATGTGATGTGCTTGGTCTTACCGATATTGAAGAATGTTCTTTAAATTTGCACTTGACGGATTCCACTATTAAAAAGCCTATGGGAAGAATTAATGGTGTTCTTATTATTTTAAATAGGAATTATGTGCTCATAGATTTTACTGTTCTTGATATTGATTGCAATCCGTTTTGCCCAATTATTCTTGGTAGACCGGTTTTACATACTATTGGTGCCGTGATTGATATGAAAGAAGGCAATATTAAATTTCAATTTCAACTAAGGAAGGGTATGGAACACTTCCCTAGAACTAGGATTAAGCCACCATATGAATCAATCATGAGGGCATCGTATGGATCTAGAAACAAAGATGACAATACTTAGATCCTTCGCATCATGCCTAGCTAGGGGCGTAAAACGATAGCACTCGTTGGGAGGCAACCCCCACCTTGTATCCTTTTGCTTTTTGGTTTTCTTGCTGTTTTCAATAAAATACCCAATTATGCCTCTGATTAGATGTGTTTTGTTGTTTAAATTAGTGTTTGTGCTAAGCAAAGCCTTTGGGATGATTTGGGTGATAGTTGATTTGATCTTGTTGAAAAACAGAAACTTTTGTGCTCAGAAAAATAATTTTCCTAAATCACACAAACGTGATTTTGCTCTGAATTTTTTAAACAACATTAATATACAAATAGCTCACGTTGTCCTAATATTTCAGAACTTTTGGAGTTACAGAAGTATTCGAAGTTTTCAGATTTCTACAGGCTGTTCAGTTTTTGACAGATTCTGTTTTCTTTGCGTTATGTGCTTGATTTGATGATTCTATGGTTTCCTTTGAAGAGTTTTTGCCATAGAAAAGTTGGAATAGAGTAGATATAATGCAAAAATAAAATATGAATGAGTTTGAAACAGTACTTATAGTAGTAATTTGCTTTCTTATACTAACGGATCTCACGAAGGTTTTGTTGAGTTTTGTGTGATTGAAGTTTTCAAGTTTGGGGGAGATTGCGATGTATGAAGGAATAAGGATTAGCAAAAGGCTAAGCTTGGGGATGCCCGAGGCACCCCAAGATAATACCCAAGAAGTATCAAGCAACTAAGCTTGGGGATGCCCTCGAGTGGCATCCCATCTTTCTTCTAACAACCATCGGTATTTTACTTGGAGCTATATTTTTATTCGTCACATATCATGGGTTTTGCTTGGAGCGTCTTGTATGATATGAGTCTTTGCTTGTTTTGCTTTTTATTTGAAGTCTTGAATCCTTGTTGGACACACCTATTTGAGAGAGCCAAAATAATGCCATGACTTGTTAGAATTGCTCTCTATGCTTCACTTAAATCTTTATGAGCTATGGAATTGCTCTAGTGCTTCACTTATATCTTTTTGAGCATGGTGTGCTTTAGTATTTTTTTCAGAAATGCTCTCATGCTTCACTTATATTTATTTGAGAGTTAGTAAAAAAATTAAGAAATTCACTCTTACTTCACTTAGATTATTTTGTGAGAAAGAAATATGATGCTCTTGTTCTTCACTTATATTTGTTTGAGCTTATCAAAAAGCAACATATGAAATTAGTCCCAAAGTGATTGATACCCGAGGAGGATTTAATAAAAACTTTCATGAAGTTCATTGGAAAAAATAAACTTGATTCCTTGTAATAGTTTTGAGATATGATGATAGTGATATGTGAGTCATGTTGATGAATACTTACGCTTTAGTAAGAATATTGGTGTTAAGGTTTGTGATTCCCTATGCAAGCACGAAAGTCAATAGTTATGCAATGAAATTACATCCTACCTGTGGTGCATTATTTAGTGTTAATTATGGTTAATGCTCGCTTATGAGATTTTTCGTTTCTTGGTTGGATGCTTCTCAATCTTTTGCTAGCCTTCATTTGCACTAAGTATGATCATTACTTGTGCATCCAATATCCTTTAAACCACTTTTTGCCACATGAGTCCACTATACCTACCTATATGCGGTATTCTTTTGCCGTTCTAAGAAAATTTGTATGTGCCATCTCTAATTTTCAAAATAAATTTCCCTTTTGTGTGCTCGTATCGCTCATGAAACGGTAGGGGGTGGCTGATATATTTCCATGCTAGTTATGTTATTCTCAAGATGAGTGTTTATTCACTTGTCATTGGACGAGAGTACGACAAAGGTACTAGGGATGCCCAGTCCCGAAATGAATAATGTATTTACTTTATGTTGTCAAATAATAAATTCTTGGAAAGTGTTGGTATGGAAGGCACCCGTGGATACGGTTAGCCATGGAAAGTGAAAGTATGGTGGAAAAAGGAATAAACTTTATTTTCTGTTTGGGAACCACCTATGATATATCTAGCATGGAAAGTATTGGGAACTACTCGATCGTTTTTGTTCACAGGAAAAGCATGCCACCCTAAATGTTTTATCTCTATCTTTTCTGCTTTGAGCTCTGGCACCTCTACAAATCCCTACTTCCCTCTATGATGGGCCGTTCCTTTACTTTATGCAATTTTTATTTTTACTTGAGTCTCCATCTTCTCTTATAAAGCACCAACTAAGGGGCACTATGATCGTACTTTGAGCATTGGGTGTAGCTAATATGCGAGTGTGTTTCATGAATGGATCAACGATTGAGCATAATGTGCTACGGATAACTTGCTTTAGTGTTGATATTTTGAAAGACATGATTGTTTGTTGATATGCTTAAGTATTAAAGTCCTCATGTCAAAACTAGACTATTGCTTTGAACCATATAAAAGTCCAAATGTCCATGCTACAAAGAAAAGAATATGTGATGAACATGTTAGGCAGCATTCTGTTGGGGAACGTAGTATTTTAAAAAAAATCTACGATCACTCAAGATCTATCTAGGAGAAGCATAGCAACGAGTGGGGAGAGTGTGTCCACGTACCCTCGTAGACCGAAAGTGGAAGGGTTTAGTAACACGGTTGATGTAGGCGAACTTATTCACGATCCAACCGATCCAAGCACCGAACGTACGACACCTCCGCGTTCAACATACGTTCAGCTTGATGATGTCCCTCGAGCTCTTGATCCAGTTGAGGACGAGGGAGAGTTCCGTCAGCACGACGGCATGGCGACAGTGATGATGAAGTTACCGGCGCAGGGCTTCGCCTAAGCACTATGAAGATATGACCGAGGTGTGTAACTGTGGAGGGGGCACCGCACACGGCTAAGAGAAACTTTGGAGTCCCTTTGGGGTGCCCCCCTCCCATGTATATAAAGGAGGGGAAAGAGGAGGCCAGCCCTAGAGGGGGCGCGCCAAGGGCGGGAGTCCTACTTGGACTCCCGGTTCAAGTAGGATTCGGCCCCCCTTTCCTATTCCAACTAGGAGAAGGAGGGAAGGGAGAAGAGGGGAGAAGGAAAGGGGCCCCCCCCCCCCAACCCTAGTCCAATTTGGTTTGGGCTTGGGGGCGTCTTCACCACCGCTGCCTCCTCTCTCGATGGGGCCCATGAAGGCCCATTAACTCCCCGGGGGGTTCCGGTAACCTCCTGGTACTCCGGGAAAATGCCCGAACATCCCGGAACCATTCTGATGTCCAAATGCAACCTTCCAATATATCAATATTTATGTCTCGACCATTTCGAGACTCCCCGTCATGTCCGTGATCTCATCTGGGACTCCGAACAAACTTCGGTTCCTCAAATCGCATAACTCATAATACAAATCGTCATCGCATTAAGCATGCGGGCCCTACGGGTTCGAGAACTATGTAGACATGACCAAGACACATCTCTGGTCAATAACCAATAGCAGAACCTGGATGCTCATATTGGCTGCTACATATTCTACGAAGATCTTTATCGGTCAAACCGCATAACAAAATACGTTATTCCCTTTGTCATTGGTATGTTAGTTGCCTGAGATTCGATCGTTGGTATCCCCATACCTAGTTCAATCTTGTTACTGGAAAGTCTCTTTACTCGTTCCGTAATTCATCGTCCCGCAACTAACTCATTAGTCACATTGCTTGCAAGGCTTATTGTGATGTGCATTACCGAGAGGGCCCAGAGATACCTCTCTGATACACTGAGTGACAAATCCTAATCTTGATCTATGCCAACCCAACAAACACCTTCGGAGACACCTGTAGAGCATCTTTATAATCACCCAGTTACATTGTGATGTTTGATAGCGCACAAGGTGTTCCTCCGGTATTCGATCGGTAGTTGCATAATCACATAGTCAGAGGAACATGTATAAGTCATGAAGAAAGCAATAGCAATAAACTAAACGATAATAATGCTAGGCTAACGGATGGGTATTGTCCATCACGTCATTTTCTAAAGATGTGATCCCGTTCATCAAATGACACCACATGTCTATGGCTAGGAAACTTAACCATCTTTGATTAACGAGCTAGTCAAGTAGAGGCATACTAGGGACACTCTGTTTGTCTATGTATTCAAACGTGTACTAAGTTTCTATTTAATACAATTCTAGCATGAATAATAAAGATTTATCATGATATAAGGAAATATAAATAACAACTTTATTATTGCCTCTAGGGCATATTTCCTTCAGTATCCCACTTGCACTAGAGTCAATAATCTAGATCATATCGCCATGTGATTTAACACCAATAGCTCACATCACCATGTGATTAACACCCATAGTTCACCTCGACATGTGATCAACACCCAAAGGGTTTACTAAAGTAAGTAATCTAGTTCACATCGCCATGTGATTAACACCCAAAGAGTACTAAGATGTGATCATGTTTTTCTTGTGAGAGAGGTTTAGTCAACGGGTCTGCCACATTTAGATCCGTATGTATTTTGCAAATTTCTATGTCTACAATGCTCTGCATGGAGCTACTCTAGCTAATCGCTCCCACTTTCAATGTATCCAGATTGAGACTTAGAGTCATCCGGATCAGTGTCAAAGGTTGCATCGATGTAACCCTTTACGACGAACTTTTTATGACCTCCATAACCGAGAAACATATCCTTATTCCACTAAGGATAATTTTGACTGTTGTCCAGTGATCTACTTGTTTATCACTATTGTACCCTCTTGCCAAATTCATGGTGAGGTACACAATAGGTCTGGTACACAACATAACATACTTTATAGAACCTATGACTGAGGCATAGGGAATGACTTTTCAGTCTCTTTCTATTTTCTTCCGTGGTCGGGTTTTGAGTCTTTACTCAACTTCACACTTTGCAACACAGGCAAGAACTCCTTCTTTGACCGTTCCATTTTGAACTTCTTCAAAATCTTGTCAAGGTATGTACTCATTGAAAAACTTATCAAGCTTCTTGATCTATCTCTATAGATCTTGATGCTCAATATGTAAGCAGCTTCACTGAGGTCTTTCTTTGAAAAACTCTTTTCAAACACTCCTTTATGCTTTCCAAAAAATTCTACATCATTTCCGATCAACAATATATCATTCACATATACTTATCAGAAAGGCTGTAGTGCTCCCACTCACTTTCTTATAAATACATGCTTCACCGTAAGTGTGTATAAAACTATATGCTTTGATCAACTCATCAAAGCGTATATTCCAACTCCGAGATGCTTGCACCAGTCCATAGATGGATCGTTGGAGCTTGCACATTTTGTTAGCACCTTTAGGATTGACAAAACTTTCTTGTTGCATCATATAAAACTCTTCTTTAATAAATCCATTAAGAAATGTAGTTTTGATATCCATTTTCTAGATTTCATAAAATGCGGCAATTGCTAACAATTACTATCAGCGTTAAGTCTTCCTCTTGAAGATCCATTTATTCTCTATGGCTTGTCGATCACCGGACAAGTCTACCAAAGTCCATACTTTGTTCTCATACATGGATCCCATCTCAGATTTCATGGCTTCGAGCCATTTCGCATAATTTGGGCTCATCATCGCTTCCTCATAGTTCGTAGGTTCGTCATGGTCTAGTAACATGACTTCCAGAATATGATTCATGTACTACTCTGGTGTGGAACGTACTCTGGTTAACCTACGAGGTTCGGTAGCAACTTGATCTAAAGTTTCATGATCATCAACATTAGCTTCCTCACTAATTGTTGTAGGCATCACTGGAACTGATTTCTGTGATGAACTACTTTCCAATTGGGGAGAAGGTACAATTACCTCATCAAGTTCTACTTTCCTCCCACTCACTTCTTTCAAGAGAAACCCCTTCTCTAAAAAGGATCCATTCTTAGCAACGAATATCTTGCCTTCAGATCTGTGATAGAAGGTGTACCCAACAGTCTCCTTTGGGTATCCTATGAAGACGCATTTCTCCGATTTGGGTTCGAGCTTATCAGGTTTAAGCTTTTTCACATAAGCATCGCAGCCCCAAACTTTAATAAAGGACAACTTAGGTTTCTTGCTAAACCACAGTTCATACGGTGTCGTCTCAATGGATTTTTAGACGGTTCCCAATTTATCGTGAATGCAGTTGTCTCTAATGCACAACCACAAAACGATAGTGGTAAATCGGCAAGAGACATCATAAATCGCACCATATCTAATAAAGTATGGTTACGATGTTCAGACACACCATTATGCTATGGTGTTCCTAGTGGCATGAGTTTGTGAAACTATTCCACATTGTTTTAACTGAAGGCCAAACTCGTAACTCAAATATTCGCCTCCGCGATCGGATCGTAGAAATTTATTTTTTTGTTATGATGATTCTCCACTTCACTCTGAATTTCTTTGAACTTTTCAAATGTTTCAGACTTGTGTTTCATTTAGTAGATATACACATATCTGCTTAAATCATCTGTGAAGGTCAAAAAAATAATGATACCCGCCGCGAGCCTCAACACTCATCGGACCGCATACATCAGTATGTATTATTTCCAACAAGTCAGTTGCTCGCTCCATTGTTCTGGAGAACGGAGTCTTAGTCATCTTGCACTGTGAGGCATGGTTCGCAAGCATCAAGTGATTCCAAAAGTCCATCCGCATGGAGTTTCTTCTGGCGCTTTACACCAATATGACCTAAACGGCAGTGCCACAAATAAGTTGCCCTATCATTATCAACTTTGCATCTTTTGGCATCAATATTATGTGTATCACTGTGATCGAGATTCAGTAAACCATTTACATTGGATGTAAGACCGTAGAAGGTTTTATTCATGTAAATAGAACAACAATTATTCTCTTACTTAAATGAATAACCTATCGCAATAAACATGATCCAATCATATTTATGCTCAACGCAAACACCAAATAACATTTATTTAGTTCGAATACTAATCCCGAAGGTAGAGGGAGCATGCGATAGTGATCTTATCAACCTTGGAATCATTTGCAACACGCATCTCACCTTGCCCTCAACTAGTCTTTGTTCATTTTGTAACTCCTGTTTTGAGTTACTAATCATAGCAACTGAACCAGCATCAAATACCCAGGGGCTACTATGAACACTAGTAAAGTACTCATCAATAACATGTATATCATATATACTTTTGTTCACTTTGCCATCCTTCTTATCCGCCAAGTATTTGGCGCAGTTCCACTTCTAGACCATTTCCTTTGTAGTAGAAGCACTCAGTTTCAGGCTTGGGTCTAGCTTTGGGCTTCTTCACGGGAGTGGCAACTTGCTTGCCATTCTTCTTGAAGTTCCCTTTATTTCCCTTGCCCTTTTACTTGAAACTAGTGGTCTTGTCAACCATCAACACTTGATGGTTTTCTTGATTTCTACCTTCGCCGATTTCAACATCGCGAAGACCTCGGGGAATCGTTTTCGTCATCCCTTGAATATTATAGTTCATCACGAAGTTCCAGGAACTTGGTGATATTGACTAGAGAACTCTGCCAATCACTATTTTATCTAGAAGATTAACGCCCACTTGATTCAAGCGATTGTAGTACCCAGACATTCTGAGCATATGCTCACTAGCTGAGATATTCACCTCTATCTTGTAGGCAAAGTACTTTGTCAGAGGTCTCATACCTCTTAACACAAGCATGAGTCTGAAATACCAATTTCAACTCTTGGAACATCTCATATGCTCCATGTCTGTTCAAAACATTTTTGAAGTCCCGGTTCTAAGCCCTAAAGCATGGTGCACTAAATTATCAAGTAGTCATCATACCGAGCTTGCCAATCGTTCATAACGTCTGCATCTGCTCCTGCAATAGTTCTGTCACCCAGCGGTGCATCAAGGACATGATTCTTTTGTGTAGCAATGAGGATAGTCCTCAGATCATGGAGCTAGTCTGCATCATTGCTACTATCATCTTTCAACTTAGTTTTCTCTAGGAACATATCATAAATAAAACAGGGAAGCTATACGCGAGCTATTGATCTACAACATAGATATGCAAATACTATCAGGACTAAGTTCATCATAAATTTAAGTTCAATTAATCATATTACTTAAGAACTCCCACTTAGATAGACATCCCTCTAGTCATCTAAATGATCACGTGATCCACATCAACTAAACCATGTCCGATCATCACGTGAGATGGAATAGTTTTCAATGGAGAACATCTCTGTGTTGATCATATCTACTATATGATTCACGTTTGAACTTTCGGTCTCAGTGTTCCGAGGCCATATTTGCATATGCTAGGCTCGTCAAGTTTAACCCGAGTATTCCGCGTGTGCTAAACTGGCTTGCACCCGTTCTATGTGAATGTAGAGCTTATCACACCCGATCATCACGTGGTGTCTCGGCACGACGAACTGTAGCAACGGTGCATACTCAGAGAGAACACTTATACCTTGAAATTTAGTGAGGGATCATCTTATAATGCTACCGCCGTACTAAGCAAAATAAGATGCATAAAGGATAAACATCATATGCAATCAAAATATGTGACATGATATGGCCATCATCATCTTGTGCCTTTCATCTCCATGTCCAAAGCACCGTCAAGATCTCCATCGTCACCGGCATGACACCATGATCTCCATCATCTTGATGTCTATCAACGTGTCGTTACATGGTCGTCTCGCCAACTATTGCTTTTGCAACTATTGCTATCGCATAGCGAATTATATGGCGCTTGCATCTTATGCAATAAAGAGACAACCATATGGCTCCTGCCAGTTACCGATAACTTTAACTAAACATGATCATCTCATATAACAATTTATATTTCATCACGTCTTGACCATATTACATCACAACATGCCCTGCAAAAACAAGTTAGACGTCCTCTACTTTGTTGTTGCAAGTTTTACGTGGCTGCTACGGGCTTCTAGCAAGAACCGTTCTTACCTACGCATCAAAACAACAACGATTTTTCGTCAAGTGTGATATTTTAACCTTCAACAAGGACCGGGTGTAGTCAAATTCGACTCAACTAAAGTTCGAGAAACAGACACCCGCCAGCCACCTGTGTGCAAAGCACGTCGGTAGAACCAATCTCATGAACGCGGTCATGTAATGTCGGTCCAGGCCGCTTCATCCAACAATATCGTCGAATCAAAGTAAGACGTTGTTGGTAAGTAGTATGACTATTATCGCCCACAACTCTTTGTGTTCTAATCGTGCATATAACATCTACGCATAGACCTGGCTCGGAGGCCACTGTTGGGGAACGTAGTATTTCAAAAAAATTCCTACGATAGAGAAGCATAGCAATGAGCGGGGAGAGTGTGTCCATCTACCCTCGCAGACGGAAAGCAGAAGCGTTTAGTAACGCGGTTGATGTAGTCGAACGTCTTCGTGATCCAACTGTTCCAAGCACCGAACGTACGGCACCTCCGCGTCCAGCACACGTTCAGCTCGATGACGTCCCTCGAGCTCTTGATCCAGTTGAGGACGAGGAAGAGTTCTGTCAGCACGACGGCATGGCGATGGTGATGATGAAGTTACCGGCGCAGGGCTTCGCCTAAGCACTACGACGATATGACCGAGGTGTATAACTATGGAGGGGGGCACCGCACACGGCTAAGAGAAACTTTGGTGTCCCTTTGGGGTGCCCCCCTCCCACGTATATAAAGGAGGGGGGAAGAGGAGGCTAGCCCTAGAGGTGGCGCCAAGGTGGGGAGTCCAACTTGGACTCCCGGTCCAAGTAGGATTCGCCCCCCCTTTCCTATTCCAACTAGGAGAAGGAGGGAAGGGAGAAGAGGGGAGAAGGAAAGGGGGACGGCCCCAAACCCTAGTCCAATTCGGTTTGGGCTTGGGGGGGGGGCGTCTCCACCTGGCCGCTGCCTCCTCTCTCCACTAGGGCCCATGAAGGCCCATTAACTCCGCGGGGGGTTCCGGTAACCTCCCGGTACTCCGAAAAATTGCCCAAACATCCCGGAACCATTCCAATGTCCAAATGCAACCTTCCAATATATCAATCTTTATGTCTCGACCATTTCAAGACTCCTTGTCATGTCCGTGATCTCATCCAGGACTCCGAACAAACTTGGCTTCATCAAATCACATAACTCATAATACAAATTGTCATCGAATGTTAAGCATGCGGACCCTACGAGTTCGAGAACTATATAGACATGACCGAGACACATCTCTGCTAAATAACCAATAGGGGAACATGGATGCTCATATTGGCTCCTACATATTCTACGAAGATCTTTATCGGTCAAACTGCATAACAACATACATTATTCCCTTTTGTAACGCCCCGGATTCGATGCGCCAGATGTCCGCCAGTTATTCGCCATCGTTGCCATGTGATGTGCTTGCGTGTTGCACTTTGCCATGTCATCATCTGCATTTTTATCATGTCATCATGTGCATCTCATTGTGCATACGTGTTCTTCTCATGAATCCGAGCATTTTCCCCGTTGTCCGTTTTGCAATCCGGCACTCCTATGTCTCCCGGCGCCCCCTTTTGCCTCTTTTCGTGTGCGGGTGTTAAACGTTCTCTGAATGGACCGAGTCTTGCCAAGCGGCCTTGGTATACCACCTGTCAAGTTTCGTGCCATTTGAAGGTCGTTTGGTACTCCAACGGTTAACCGGGTAACCGTAAAAGCCCCTTCTCTTTGCAGCCCAACACCCCTTCCAAGGTGGCCCAAATCCCAGCAAACTCCCCTCCATGCTATCGGCCGTTCGATCACGATCGCGTGGCCGAAAACCGCACCTCATTTGGACTCTCCTAGCTCCTTCTACCTATAAATATGTGATCCCCTCCGAAATTTCCGCAGATCAAACCCTAGTCTTCTTCCTCCCGCCGACGGACACGTCCACCGCCGCCCGGACATGTCCGCCCGCCCGCCTTAATTGATCCCGCCACGTGGCGCCGCCGCCGTCCGCCCGCCCAGCCCGCCATGATTGGCCCTTGACCCGCCCAGCGCCCGCCGCTCCGCCCTGGCGCCTCCTCATGAGCCTCCGGCCTCACGCGCGCCAGCCAGCCCGGCCTCGCCCGCCTCGGCCAGCTTTGGCCGTGGCCGCCGCCTCCCTCCGCGCCTCGCCTCGGCGGCCGCCGCCTCGCCGCCCGGCCAGATCCGGTCGAGGCGGCCGGATCCAGCGCCCACGCTCGGCGACCCCTCTCCGGCCACATGTCCGTGAGTCCCGACCGTCCTCGTAGTCCGTGCCATGAGGTTGACTTCCCCCCCTCGAAAATTCCTCCAAGTCCCCGAAATTGTTGCATTTTTGTTGCATTTTCATCATGCCATAACTCTCTGCATATAGCTCCGTTTTGTGCGTGTATTATGTCAAAAGTTTCGCCTCAATGAGGAGATCATTTCAACTCATTGCATCATTTTCATTTGAGCTCATCTTGATGCCCGAAATGCTGTTGGAAGAGTGCTATGTGATGTTAGTTTCTGATTCTTATCAGAACATGCACTTTTGTCATTTTTGCCATGATTGATGTGTGCATCCTATGAACTTGAGTCCTACGTGTGTTTTGGAATATACCATGCCATCTTTACAGGGGTGTATGTCATGTATTTTTGTGATCTCTTTGGTGACTAGCACAAGCATGCAAACTAGGCTTCATGATGTTGCTGATTTCAGCCCCAGGTTTGCTGATATTTGTATGCCATGTTAACTTGATGCTACCGAGAGATCCATGCATATTTTGAGATACTTCAGTAAGGATGTTTTGAGCATATGGTTATGATCTATCCATCCATACCTTTGTTTGCAATTATGGAGTGCCATAGCTTGAGTCAATCGAGCTCTACTTTTGCTATAAAATGTTCCTGGCAGATTGTTTACATGTTATTCAATTTTGCCAAGGTTGTTGTAGTTGATCCGTGTATGCTATGATGTTGTTCTTGCCATGTATAGCTTCTATGCCATGTCTTATTACTGTTGGTTGCCTTTCCATGCCATGTATTGCTCTGTGGTGAGTGGTTCAAGCTCACCAACATGCCTACTTATCGTTGTTCCTGCCATGTATGAATCTGTAATATAACTTGCCATGTTTACATGGGTGCCATCATGTTTTCTGATCCCTTTTGGCTTATGGTTAGTAAAGGACTTTTGTTATATGCATTTATTAGAGTCATGCCATGCCTTTGTTTGCCATGATAAGTTCCTGTAACATGTTGTTTGATAGCTCTAAACATTGCAACCTGATGTTATTGCTGCTAAAGTCTGAAACTCTTATTATTTGCAATCTTGCCATGTCCTTTTGAGCATGTTCTTGTGATTTCTGGAGATAGCTCAGTGCTCATGTCTTGTAATGCTTTACCTGGACCTCATGCCCATGCCTTTTGTTATTATGTTGAGGTCCTGTAGCATGTTGTTTTCGTGCTTGCAATATGCCTAGTTGCTGTTTTGGACAGATTGTTGTCATGTCTTGTATAGTGTGTATGTGTTGAACCGTTGCTCCGTTTTGAGAGTGCTCTATTTGAAACTTGCTTGATTTTGCATGTAGATTCAAATTATCATGTTGCATCCTTGTTTTGAGGTGTTTGCTTGATGTTTGCATGTATTTTGCATCAATGCCATGCTTATCTTGTTTTGCTCATATCTTCTAGACCGTAGCTCCGAATTAAATGAACTTTATATGTAACTTGACTAGAATTTCGTGTAGATCATCGTGGTGCATATTAACTTGCTGTTTAACAACTTGAACATAAGGTTTATTCAGATCTGGATCAATTTCGAAATTTGCATATGAGGACTTCTAGGAATTGTTCTATGTTGTTTCCGGCCTCATTTAAACTTGCTTTGATGTGTTGCTCTTGTATGCATCATCCCTTGCCATGAGTAGCTTCATGTAGCTTGTCATGCATCATGCTTGTTGTGCATCATGTCTTTTCCATGTGTGGTGTGTTTACTATGTTGTGTGCTTCTTCTTGTTAGTTCCTGTTTCGCTATGCGATCGTGAGGATTCGTTCGTCTCACGCTTGGTTAAGCTTCATCCGTTCGTCTTTTTCATGGATTCGTTCTTCTTCCTTGCGGGATTTCAGGCAAGATGACCGCTACCCTGGATCTCACTACTATCATTGCTATGCTAGTTGCTTCGTTCTATCGCTATGCTTTGCGCTACCTATTACATTTATCAAGCCATCCCAAATTGCCATGTCAGCCTCTAACCTTTTGCACCCTTCCTAGCAAACCGTTGTTTGGCTATGTTACCGCTTTGCTCAGCCCCTCTTATAGCGTTGTTAGTTGCAGGTGAAGATGAAGTTTGTTTCCTTGTTGGAACATGGAGATGTTGTTCCTTGTTGGAACATGTTTACTTGTTGAGATATCACAATATATCTTATTTTATTAATGCATCTATATACTTGGTAAGGGTGGCAGGCTCGGCCTTATGCCTGGTGTTTTGTTCCACTCTTGCCGCCCTAGTTTCCGTCATATCGGTATTATGTTCCCGGATTTTGCGTCCCTAACGCGGTCGGGTGATTTATGGGACCCCCTTGACAGTTCGCTTTGAATAAGACTTTTCCAAAGAAGGCCCAACATTGGTTTTACCATTTGCCTCACCTATGCCCTTTTTCCCTTGGGTTTTAGGAGCCCGAGGGTCATCTTTATTTTAGCCCCGGGCAGTGCTCCTTGAGTGCTGGCCCGAACTAGAGCCCTGTCAGCGCCGCTCAAAGGCAACTTGAGGTCTGGTTTTAGTTATGCGGACTGCTCATCCGGGTGTGCCACGAGCGAGATATGTGCAGCTCCTATCGAGATTTGTCGGCACATTCGGGCGGCTTTGCTGGTCTTGTTTTATTCTTTGTCGAAATGTCTTGTAGCCGATATTCCGAGACTGATCGGGTCTTCCGGGAGAAGGAATATCCTTCGTTGATCGCGAGAGCTTATCATGGGCTAAGTTGGGACACCCTGCAGGTATAAACTTTCGAGAGCCGTGCCATGATTTATGTGGTAGATGGGAATTTGTTAATATCCGGTTGTAGTAAACTCGAAACAAACTCTTCTAAAATACACCAACCGTATGCGTGTAGTGAGTGTCTCTTTTCGGGGTTGATCGAGAGGAGAACACGGTTTCTTGTGTTATGTTTGACGTAAGTAGGAGTTCAGGATCACTTCTTGATCATTACTAGTTGGCGACCGTTCCTTTGTTTCTCTTCTCGCTCTCATTTTGTGTTGGTTAGCCACCATATATGCTTAGTCGCTGCTGCAACCTCACCACCTTACCGCCCTTCCTTTCCCATTTAAGCTTTGCTAGTCTTGATACCCATGGTAATGGGATTGCTGAGTCCTCGTGGCTCACAGATTACTACACCACCAGTTGCAGGTACAGGTTGTGCGATGATCATGACGTGAGAGCGATGTTTGCTTGTATTGGAGTTCCTCTTCTGCTTCTTCTTCGATCAGGGGATAGGTTCCAGGTCGGCAGCCTGGGCTAGCAGGGTGGATGTCGTTTGAGCTTCTGTTTATGTTTCATTCGTAGTCGGATGTTGATCTTGTATATGATGTTGATGTATTCTTGTGGCATTTGTGCCTTATGTATGTATCCCCACCTACTATGTAATGTTGATGTAATGATATCCACCTCGCAAAAGGGTTTCAATATGCGGGTCTATCCTTGGTGGGACCGTCGTGTTCCTTTTGGATAGGGTCGCATATTGGGCGTGACAAGTTGGTATCAGAGCCTCGACCGACCCTAGGAGCCCCCTTGATTGATCGGGTAGTTTGGCCGTTGTTGAGTCTAGAAAAAACTATTTTCGGAGTCTAGTTATATCGGAGAGTAGGAATTCTTTTTACTCCTCTGCCCCTTCGTCGCTCTGGTGAGGAATCTTGACGTAGGTGTTTTGAATTACTTCTCTTCCCCTTCAAATTTTCTTTAGGATCACGCAGTTGGTTTTTCGATCGTTGTTCCTCAGCTCTTTTTATCCGGTGCATTTCTCATCAAGTTGACTCGAGACTCTTCATCTTTGAGTTCAATCCTCAGTTGTTTTTCTTTTCCCGCCCGCCCACCCCTTTTCATCTCGGAACCGGAGTCCGTAATCGAGTATCCATCCTACTCGTGCGAAATCTTTGCTTTCTCTCCTCAATGATTTCAATCGGTGTTTTCTCTTCAAGATATTCATAGCGTCCCCCTTCTAGTTGATTTTGTTTTCCCGCCCTCCCACCCTCTTCTTCCCGGAGTTCGAGTTTCTTCCGACCATCAATTCCATTCGTGTGGAACCTCTTCAGTCTTTCGTAAATTATCTCAACCAGTGAATTCTCGTTTTGTACGACATTCTTCATCCCTTTCTTTCTCCGGTGGATTCAATTCATGTTTTTCGTTGTCGATCGTATTCTTTCCCTCAGCTCAAATATTTCCATTTGCTCGTTCGCCTCTCGCCAGTTTATCATTCCGGTGTTCCGAAGACATCTCAGGAGATTCGTCTGTGTTCAAATTAATTCGAGGTTTTCACTTCATTCAAATCTTTCAATCGTTCCGGTGCATCATTTCTCATTTGACAATCCTTTCCAACGCTGTTTTCTTTTTCAGTGGGCCCTAACCCACAGGTCTTTTCCCAGGATCTTACCTGACTCTTCTAATTTCCCCGGAGTTATTCTCAATTCTTTTCAAGTGTGACGTAAGAATGAATTTCATCAGTCACATGCCTTTTCCAAGATCGATTTCAAATTCTTTTCATTATTGGCTCAACCTCTTCGCTTTTCATTCTCCCGGAGTACCTCAGTAATTTTGGTGGTGTTTCTCGTCATCATTTGAAGATCGAAGTAGAGTTTCTCTTAAATCTTGTCTGTTCCCCCGGAGATTCATGGTGATAGCTCGATGTTATCCTATCTAATGGTTTCCAGTCGTGCAATTCTTTTCATCAATCCGGAGTATTTCAGGTGTTGCTTTCCCTCTCGATCATCCGGAGGCCACCTTTTCAGAATATTTCTTCGTTCCAAGTTTTCAGCTTCGTTCATCTCAATATTCTTCCGGTGCTTCGTTCAAGCATTCTTCTATCAGTTCGCAATCTCTTTGCTCTCTTGCATTTTAATTCCCTCAAGTATCTCCGTGCTTCTTCTAATTCTTCCCGGTGATTCATTCTCTTTCATCAGTCATTTCCGAATTCTTACGGTGGTTCGTTCAAGAGTATTTTCCTTGTTTATCATATTAATCCATTCGTTCTTTTCAATCCTACCGGTGGTTCATGAAGGCCTTCTGAAGTTTGCGATATGTCACTTCTCAATCCTTTTTCAAGAAGAATAAGTATTATGCCAAATCCATTTCTTGTCATCAATTTAATTTGATGAAGGATAAGCATACAATAAATCTTATTCTTATTTCATCAAGTGTTTAATCCCTTCCTTCAGAGTTTGTTCTTGATGAATAAATTCTAGTTCCAAGTCTTTTCATTTTTCTTTTCCGGAGTTCAAATTTCCCTGGGCATTTCGTCAAAACCTCCATCTAAATCATCGCAAGGCTCATCTTATTCTCTCTTCCTTCATTGTATCTCATCACCCTTTTGTTATCGGAGGTATTCATGGTGGTTCTTCATGATTTAAGTCATTCTTCAAGAGTTCATCAAGATTTTGTTGGTGGAGTTCAAGTATCTTTTCTTCTCGCATCTCGAAGTGCATTTAATTCTCCGTCTTCATTTGAAGTGGAGATTTGCATTTCTTCGTTCTTCTCAGCTATCCAAGCATTTCCGTTTGTGGTCGGTTATCACCTCATTAATTTCGAGATGTTTTCCATAAGTCCACAACAAGCTTATTCTTTCGTGGTTGATTTTCTCAACAACTCCGTTCAATCCTTCTTCTAAGGTTGCTTTCAATTTCATTCGCGGCACAAGTTGTCATATTCTTATCCGTTCTTTTCATTCAACTTTTTCAATTCTTTCCGGAGGTTTTGTGTCATGTCTTCATCAAGTGTCATTCCATCTTCTCAAGTTCAGATTCTATTCCTTCCATGTTTTAGCCGGAGTGCTTCCTAAATCCTTTCAGTCTTATTCGTTTCTTTTCTCATTCTAATCACTCCGGTTAGAATGAGTGGTTTCAGAGTCTATCTGATTCCGTGAGCTTTCGATTCTCGTCATTCTCGTCGTTCCTCTCTTTTTCTCGAGTGCTCTCGATTCCTTCCTTCTTCTTTGAGTTCTTGTTTCACCTCATCCTTTTTCCCTTCCATCTCGGTCCTAAGATCTCGGGACGAGATCTCTTGTTAGTGGAGGAGTGTTGTAACGCCCCGGATTCGATGCGCCAGATGTCCGCCAGTTATTCGCCGTCGTTGCCATGTCATGTGCTTACGTGTTGCACTTTGCCATGTCATCATCTGCATTTTTATCATGTCATCATGTGCATCTCATTGTGCATACGTGTTCTTCTCATGAATCCGAGCATTTTCCCCGTTGTCCGTTTTGCAATCCGGCACTCCTATGTCTCCCGGTGCCCCCTTTTGCCTTTCTTTCGTATGCGGGTGTTAAACGTTCTCTGAATGGACCGAGTCTTGCCAAGCGGCCTTGGTATACCACCGGTAGACCGCCTGTCAAGTTTCGTGCCATTTGGAGGTTGTTTGGTACTCCAACGGTTAACCGGGTAACCGTAAAAGCCCCTTCTCTTTGCAGCCCAACACCCCTTCCAAGGTGGCCCAAAACCCAGCAAACTCCCCTCCATGCTCTCGGTCGTTCGATCACGATCGCGTGGCCGAAAACCGCACCTCATTTGGACTCTCCTACCTTCTTCTACCTATAAATATGTGATCCCCTCCGAAATTTCCGCAGATCAAACCCTAGTCCTCTTCCTCCCGCCGCCGACGGACACGTCCACCGCCGCCCGGACATGTCCGCCCCGCCGCCGCGCCCAATTGGATCCCGCCACAGGCGCGCCGCGCCGTTCGCCGCCAGCAGCCCGCCCAGCATGATTGGCCCTTGTGACCGCTTCGCCCGCCCACCGCCCGCTCCCTTGCGCCCGCTCGCCGCCCGTCATCGCTCCTCCCGCCGGCCAGGACCTCGCCCGGCCGTCCGCCCCTCATGGCGCCTCCCCAGCGCCTCCGGCCTCGCGCCCGCCAGCCCGCCAGCCTCGCCCGCCTCGGCCCGCGCTGGCCGTGGCGCCGCCCTCCGGCCACGCCTCGCCTCGGCCGGCGCCGCCTCGCCGCCCGGCCTCCTCCGGCAGATCCGGTCGAGGCGGCCGGATCCAGCTCCCCACGCACCGGCTAACCATCTCCGGCCACATCTCCTCCGAGTCCCGACCGTCCTCGTAGTCCGTGCCATGAGGTTGACTTCCCCCCTCGAAAATTCCTCCAAGTCCCCGAAATTGTTGCATTTTTGTTGCATTTTCATCACGCCATAACTCTCTGCATATAGCTCCGTTTTGTGCGTGTATTATGTCAAAATGTTAGCCTCAATGAGGAGATCATTTCAACGCATTGCATCATTTTCATTTGAGCTCATCTTGATGCCCGAAATGCTGTTGGAAGAGTGCTATGTGATGTTAGTTTCTGATTCTTATCAGAACATGCACTTTTGTCATTTTTGCCATGATTGATGTGTGCATCCTATGAACTTGAGTCCTACATGTGTTTTGTAATATACCATGCCATCTTTACAGGGGTGTATGTCATGTATTTTTGTGATCTCTTTGGTGACTAGCACAAGCATGCAAACTAGGCTTCATGATGTTGCTGATTTCAGCCCCAGGTTTGCTGATATTTGTATGCCATGTTAACTTGATGCTACCGAGAGATCCATGCATATTTTGAGATACTTCAGTAAGGATGTTTTGAACGTATGGTTATTATCTATCCATCCATGCATTTGTTTGCAATTATGGAGTGCCATAGCGTGAGTCAATCGAGCTCTACTTTTGCTATAAAATGTTCCTGGCAGATTGTTTACATGTTATTCAATTTTGCCAAGGTTGTTGTAGTTGATCCGTGTATGCTATGATGTTGTTCTTGCAATGTATAGCTTCTATGCCATGTCTTCTTACTGTTGATTGCCTTGCCATGCCATGTATTGCTCTGTGGTGAGTGGTTCAAGCTCACCAACATGCCTACTTATCGCTGTTCCTGCCATGTATGAATCTGTAATATAACTTGCCATGTTTACATGGGTGCCATCATATTTTCTGATCCTTTTTGGCTTATGGTCAGTAAAGGACTTTTGTTATATGCATTTAGTAGAGTCATGCCATGCCTTTGTTTGCCATGATAAGTTCCTGTGACATGTTGTTTGATAGCTCTAAACATTGCAACCTGATGTTATTTCTGCTAAAGTCTGAAACTGTTATTATTTGCAATCTTGTCATGTCCTTTTGAGCATGTTCTAGTGATTTCTGGAGATAGCTCAGTGTTCATGTCTTTGTAATGCTTTACCTGTACCTCATGGCCATGCCTTTGTTATTATGTTGAGGTCCTGTAGCATGTTGTTTTGGTGCTTGCAATATGCCTAGTTGCTGTTTTGGACAGATTGTTGTCATGTCTTGTATAGTGTGTATGTGTTGAACCGTTGCTCCGTTTTGGGAGTGCTCTATATGAAACTTGCTTGATTTTGCATGTAGATTCATATTATCATCTTGCATCCTTGTTTTGAGGTGTTTGCTTGATGTTTGCATGTATTTTGCATCAATGCCATGCTTATCTTGTTTTGCTCATATCTTCTAGACCGTAGCTCCGAATTAAATGAACTTTATATGTAACTAGACTAGAATTTCGTGTAGATCATCGTGGTGCATATTAACTTTCTGTTTAAAAACTTGAACATAAGGTTTATTCAGATCTGGACCAATTTCGAAATTTGCATATGAGGACTTACCGGAATTGTTCTATGTTGCTTCCGGCCTCATTTAAACTTGCTTTGATGTGTTGCTCTTGTATGCATCATCCCTTGCCATGAGTAGCTTCATGTAGCTTGTCATGCATCATGCTTGTTGTGCATCATGTCTTGTCTATGTGTGGTGTGTTTACTATGTTGTGTGCTTCTTCTTGTTAGTTCCTGTTTCGTTGCGATCGTGAGGATTCGTTCGTCTACGCTTGGTTCGGCTTCATCCGTTCGTCTTCTTCATGGATTCGTTCTTCTTCCTTATGGATTTCAGGCAAGATGACCGCTACCCTCGATCTCACTACTATCATTGCTATGCTAGTTGCTTCGTTCTATCGCTATGCTGCGCTACCTATTACCTGTTTATCAAGCCATCCCAAATTGCCATGTCAGCCTCTAACCTTTTGCACCCTTCCTAGCAAACCGTTGTTTGGCTATGTTACCGCTTTGCTCAGCCCTCTTATAGCGTTGTTAGTTGCAGGTGAAGATGAAGTTTGTTTCCTTGTTAGAACATGGAGATGTTGTTCCTTGTTGGAACATGTTTACTTGTTGGGATATCACAATATATCTTATTTTATTAATGCATCTATATACTTGGTAAAGGGTGGAAGGCTCGGCCTTATGCCTGGTGTTTTGTTCCACTCTTGCCGCCCTAGTTTCCGTCATATCGGTATTATGTTCCCGGATTTTGCGTCCCTAACGCGGTCGGGTGATTTATGGGACCCCTTGACAGTTCGCTTTGAATAAGACTTTTCCAAAGAAGGCCCAACATTGGTTTTACCATTTGCCTCACCTATGCCCTTTTTCCCTTGGGTTTCGGAGCCCGAGGGTCATCTTTATTTTAGCCCCCGAGCAAAGGTGCTCCTTCGAAAGTCTTGGCGAACTAGAGCCCTGTGCAGCCTTGCGCTCAAGGCAACTTGACGTCTGGTTTTAGTTGTCAGGACTGCTCATCCGAGGGTGCCCTGACACCGAGAGATGTGCAGCCCCTCTCAGGATTTGACGGCACATTCGGGCGGCTTTCTTGGTCTTGTTTTATTCTTTGTCGAAATGTCTTGTAGCCGGATTCCGAGACTGATCGGGTCTTCCCGGGAGAAGGAATATCCTTCGTTGATCGCGAGAGCTTATCATGGGCAAAGTTGGGACACCCTGCGCAGGGTATAAACTTTCGAGAGCCGTGCCCGCGATTATGTGGCGATGGGAATTTGTTAATATCCGGTTGTAGTAAACTCGAAGCAAACTCTTCTAAAATACACCAACCGTGTGCGTAACCGTGAGTGTCTCTTTTCGGGGTTGATCGAGAGGAGAACACGGTTTCTTGTTTATGTTTGACGTAAGTAGGAGTTCAGGATCACTTCTTGATCATTACTAGTTGGCGACCGTTCCTCTGTTTCTCTTCTCACTCTCATTTTGCGTTGGTTAGCCACCATATATGCTTAGTCGCTGCTGCAACCTCACCACCTTACCCCCCCCCCTTCCTTTCCCATTTAAGCTTTGCTAGTCTTGATACCGATGGTAATGGGATTCTTTGAGTCCTCGTGGCTCACAGATTACTACACCACCGATTGCGGTGTACAGGTTGTGCGATGATCATGACGTGAGAGCGATGTTTGCTTGTATTGGAGTTCCTCTTACGCTTCTTCTTCGATCGGGGATAGGTTCGGTCGTCGACTGGGCTAGCAGGGTGGATGTCGTTTGAGCTTCTGTTTATGTTTCATCCGTAGTCGGATGTTGATCTTGTATATGATGTTGATGTATTCTTGTGGCATTTGTGCCTTATGTATGTATCCCCACCTACTATGTAATGTTGATGTAATGATATCGACCTTGCAAAAGCGTTCCAATATGCGGGTCTATCCTTGGTGGGACCGTCGAGTTCCTTTTGGATAGGGTCGCATATTGGGCGTGACACCTTTGTCATCGGTATGTTAATTGCCCGAGATTCGATCGTCGGTATCCTCATACCTAGATCAATCTCATTACCGGCAAGTCTCTTTACTCATTCCATAATGCATCATCCCGCAACTAACTCATTAGTCACATTGCTTGCAAGGCTTATAGTGATGTGCATTACCGAGAGGGCCCAGAGATACCTCTCCGATACACGGAGTGACAAATCCTAATCTTGATCCATGCCAACCCAACAAACACCTTCGGAGACACCTGTAGAGAATCTTTATAATCACCCAGTTACATTGTGATGTTTGATAGCGCACAAGGTGTTCCTCCGATATTCGATTGGCAGTTGCATAATCACATAATCAGAGGAACATGTATAAGTCATGAAGAAAGCAATAGCAATAAACTAAACGATAATAATGCTAGGCTAACGGATGGGTATTGTCCATCACGTCATTCTCTAATGATGTGATCCTGTTCATCAAATGACACCACATGTCTATGGCTAGGAAACTTAACCATCTTTGATTAACGAGCTAGTCAAGTGGAGGCATACTAGGGACACTCTGTTTGTCTATGTATTCACACATGTACTAAGTTTTCATTTAATGCAATTCTAGCATGAATAATAAACATTTATCATGATATAAGTAAATATAAATAACAACTTTATTATTGCCTCTAGTGCATATTTCCTTCACATTCCACATCAAAAATTATGTTTTTATCATTTACCTACTCGAGGACGAGCGGGAATTAAGCTTGGGGATGTTGATACATTCCAACGTATCTATAATTTTTTATCGTTCCATGTTGTTATATTATCATTCTTGGATGTTTTACAATCATTTTATATCATTTTTTGGGACTAACCTATTGACATAGTGCCAAGTGCCAGTTGTTGTTTTCTGCTCTTTTTTAAATCGCAGGAAATCAATACCAAATGGAGTCCAAATGCAGCAAAACTTTTTGTGGATTTTTTGGACCAGAAGAAACCAGATGGGCCAGAGAAGCACCTGGGGGGTGCCCTGAGGGGGGCACAACCCACCAAGGTGCGCCTGGGCCCCCAGGCGCGCCCAGGTGGGTTGTGCCCACCACGGTGGCCTCCCGCACCGCCTCTTCGCTCTATAAATACCCCAATATTCCATAAACCCTAGGGGAGTCGACGAAAATCAATTCCAGCCGCCGCAAGTTCCAGAACCACCAGATCCAATCTAGACACCATCACGGAGGGGTTCATCATCCTCATTGGTGCCTCTCCGATGACGCATGGGTAGTTCATTGTAGACCTACGGGTCCGTAGTTAGTAGCTAGATGGCTTTCTCTCTCTCTTTTGATTCTCAATACAATGGTCTCTTGGAGATCTATTTGATGTAACTCTTTTTGCGATGTGTTTGTTGGGATCCGATGAACTTTGAGTTTATGATCAGATCTATGTTTTTATCCATGAAAGTTATTTTAGTTCTTTGATGTCTTTTATGCATGATTACTTATAGCCTCGTATTTCTTCTTCGAATCTTTGGTTTAGTTTGGCTAACAAGATCAATTTTTCTTGCCATGGGAAGAGGTGCTTTGTGATGGTTTTGATCTTACAGTGCTTGATCCCAGTGATAGAAGGGGAAACGACACATATGTGTCGTTGCCATTAAGGATAACAAGATGGGGTGTATTTCTATACAAATAGATCTTGTCTACATCATGTCATTGTTCTTATTGCATTACTCTATTTCTCCATGAACTTAATACACTAGATGCATACTGGATAGCGGTCGATGTGTGGAGTAATAGTAGTAGATGCAGGCAGGAGTCGGTCTACTAATCTAGGACGTGATGACTATATAATGATCATTTCCGGGATATCGTCATGAGTATTTGAAGTTCTATCAATTGCCCAACAGTAATTTGTTTACCCACCGTTGCTATTTTTCTCGAGAGAAGCCACTAGTGAAATCTACGGCCCCCCGGGTCTCTTCTTTATTATATTTGTATTTGCGATATATTTTTATTTGCTATTATTTTCAGATCTATTAATCCAAAAAATACAAAAATACCTTGCTTGAATTTATTTTTATTTATTTTTATCTCGCGTTCCCGCGAGACCTATTTATCCAATCTACTAAAATTTTACCTATCTTTTTACCCGTGAGGATTGACAACCCCTCTCTTACATCGGGTTGCAAGTATTTGCGCTTTGTGTGCAGGAGCTGTTTACGTGGCTCTCCTGCTGGTTCGATAACCTTGGTCTCATCACTGAGGAAAATACCTACCGTAGTTGTGCAACATCATCCCTTCCTCTTTGGGGAAATACCGACGTAGTTCAAGCCACATCATGGTACCATGAACGACACTCTGAGAGAGCTCTGGGATGGAGTAGCCGGGCAGCCGTATAGTGCGGTGGTTTTTAAAAGCTCAACGACAAATGACGAATGAAATTTGGCTTCCGTTACAATTTTTCTCATTCCTTATTGCACACGGTTCATCTCCGTCGACTCTGGAAATAGTGTGCGCTGAGCCTATTGTGTTGCGTTATGATTGGCCGGAACCCCAACCACGCGAATCGCTTGTGTGCACCGTAGGATGCGCCGCAATCGAATGACAATCCACGTCCCTCACATCACACCCGTGCAGCTGTAGCTGGATTGGATTTATATGCGCTAAATGCCTAGAAAATTGACATATTCCCCTAAATATGGTAAATGAGCCCGGAAAAATGCCAAATTTAAACACGGTGATTTACAGGGTGTATGTTCATCGTACAAAAAATACTCCAGGGCAAAGAACAAAGAAAATTTGGTATCCCCTTCAATCTTGGTGATTTCCCTCTCGAAAGCATGGAATTTCCTCGGTGTTGGTTTGATTTAGGAAGGGCGTGCATGATGACATAAGCCAAACCTTCTAAAATTTTTACCAGGGCATGGTGAGGCCATACCATGGCACCATGCCAGACATCATGTTTTTCAATCATTTATTTCATTTTCTATAGTTGAAAACCTAATAAAAAAACGTTTGTGGTTGACTATTGCCACATATTTCATCGAAATATCTGCCCATTCCTTGTAAAAGGCATGAGAAATTACTAAATGGCACGAGCATGGTTTTCCACGCTGGTCTTGTGCACCCTTTCATGCATCGATTGTTTGAACTTGAATTATGTGCATTAAAGCCTAGAAAATGCACACAATCCCCTAAATATAGTAAATGAACCCGAAAAAGTGCCAAACTTGAACACGGTGATTTGCAGGGTGTATGCTCATCATAAAAAAAACTCATTGACAAAGGACAAAGGAAATTTGGATCCCCCTTCAATCTTGGTGATTTCTCCCTCGAAACCATGAAACTTCCTCGGTGATGGTTCGATTTATGAAAGGTGTGCATGACGACATAAGACAAACATTCTTAAATTTTTACCAGGGCACGGTGAGGCATACCATGGCACCACGCTAGCCGTCATGTTTTCCAAGCATGTATTTCATTTTTGTATAGTTGTTAACACAGTAAACGACGCGTTTGTGGTTGACTATTGCCACACATTTCCTTGAAATCTCTGCCCATTCCTTGTAAAAGGCTTGAGAATTTACTAAATAGCACGAACATGGTTTTCCAGACCGTTCTTGTGCACCTTTTCATGCACCGATTGTTCGAATTTGAATTATGTGCATTAATGCATGAAAAATGCACATAATCCCCTAAATATGGTAAATAACCCCGGAAAAATGCCAAATTTGAACACGTTGCATTGGAGGGGGTATGTTGATCGTTGGGAAAAAACTGAATGACAAACTAGGACATAAATTTGGATTCCCCTTCTATCATGGTCATTTCCCCCTCGAAACCATGAAACTTCCTCGGTGATGGCTCAATTTACTAAGGGCGTGCATGACGACATAAACCAAACCTTCTCAGATTTTTACCAGGGCCACTAAAAAAATACGCTTTCGTGATGATACGTGTTTGTCACAGTAGGTCGTGTTTTTTGTCATGCATATACATCCATGACAAATTTATGACAGAATCAAGATAGTCATACCTGTGTTGTCGTAGAAGTGTTCCATGACATTACCAAAATTATCATCACGGAAGTGTCCACTTCCATGATGATAAATCGCGTGTCACAGAAGTGCTTTCGTCAAGGGTGACCGACACGTGGCATCCACTGTAACGGAACGCCGTTAAGCTATCTGGTCCGATTTTGGATCCGATAACCCGTTAAAAGCCCCGACCAATCGGGATTTTCCATGTGTAAAATCATCATTGGCTGGAGGAAACACGTGTCGGCTCACCGTTGGGATAGATGTCATCCACTCATTGGACCCAAAGCACCTATGATACGTCGCCACGTGGCACGGCCCAACAGAGGCCCGTTCCTGTGAAAAGGCCGGCCCGTTTGACTTGGTCAAAAGGTGGCGGGCCTGCCCACAACAAGCCTGTTAACGGCCTATTCGCATATAGCCCATTTACAACCCGCTAACCTAGGGCCCGTTTACGGCCTACCCGAATTAGGCCCAGTAGCGTCATCTGGGCCGTCCAATATAATGGCAGCCCATTTTAACTTCCGGCCCATGTATGTCCCATGACGTCTTTCGGCCCATATGAGGCCCTTAGTAACTTTGGCCCATTAACGGCCCGTGGTAAAACTGGCCCGTAATGAACAGTGTATCACTTTATACCCATTAACGGCCCGTGGTAAAACTGGCCCGTAATGAACAGTGTATCACTTTGTACCCATTAACGGCTCATTATTTACTTGGGCCGTTTCCAGCCCATGTTATCTTTCGGCCTTCTCAGGGCCCATTTATTCTTGGCCTCATTTCCAGCATTCGTTTACTTATGGCCCGTTACCGACATTTTCTGCTTGTGGGCCAAATTCAGCCCGTGGTTACAGTCGGCCCGTTTGTGGCCCGTTAATACATTGGGCCGTTTTCATAGCGTCATCAAATACGGCCGATTAACGACGGCCCGTTATGATCATCCCATTTACGACCATAATGTGGTCTGTTATTGGCCCATGTTTGGCCAACCGATCATACGGCCCGTAGAAGGCCCATTGATGATACGGCCCGTAGAAGGCCCATTGTGTCTACGGCCCGTATAAGGCCCATTGTTTCTATGCCCCGTAGAAGGCCCATTGTTTCTACAACCCTTAGAAGGCCCATTGTTTCTACGGCCCGTAGGAGGCCCATGTTAACTACAGTAAATATGTCTCCCATGGTTAATGTGGCCTAGTTTTAAAAAATAGGTTATTGCGGCCACTAGCAATCTGCGGAAGAACTGCACTGACTACAAGAAAACAAATAAAGAAGACAATAAAGAAATAAATAAGCATGCAACTTACGCTAGGCTATCACGGCTATTACACATATTACATCCTCTGGGCATCAAAGTTCGCCACCAGTGCAAATATAGGGAACACCCTACTATACAAAAGGAAGGTTTGCATAAAAGTTAACAGTCTAGCAGATAAATGCACCACCAGAAGTTCAGAAGCTCAGTTCATTTGACCTGACTGTTACATTTTCATGTTGTATTCTCCGATGGAGCACCATAACCTTCGCCTTCAGTTCTCCTAGGCTCCTGAACAACATCTGATAGTCTGGTTTCAAAACCATGCATATCTTGACAACATCGAACAATGTCTCTCCTTGTTTCACAAAGGGTCTCTGTTAGGGAATGGACTTGTGTCTGGAGCGCAGATACAACATTGTTTTGAGCTTGCATATCTTGATCTTGAGGCAGTTTGGACGAGATTGCCTTAACAACCAAGCCAGTATTACGCAGGAACGTGCTTTTGGCACTGTTAGTGGACATGTACTGACCCACTGTAGCAAGAGCTGACATTGCGGTTATAGTTGCCTCGCCACCTTCAGAAGGTGGCGGTTCTACCATTTTTTCCATAGCTCGCTGAAAAGTTGAGGTTTTACATTAGTAGTACCAGAACAGAAGATATTAAGGAGGCAGCAAAACCTAACAAAATAGCTTTGGTCTATATACAAAACTTATTTTTGTGAACCCATGTAAAATAATAGTTGTATTTTATTACAAAGTACATAATAAAACCAGGTTCCAAACATATGACCATGTACCATCGCTAATGTATTGTCTATTTCTTCACATTGTATTGAGGGCTAAGGACAAAGAGACGAAGTTTATAATACGGTAAGCATAGTATGACATCATTCATATCACAAAACAACTGAGAACAGACAAACATGCAATTGTAACGTTGTGTGGGCAAGTCCAAGATGTAACTAGATTACAGGTCAAGATCAAGGAACATCACTCCTCTCTTTTAAACCTTGTAAGGTGCAATGATACGCTAAGACAATTGTGTATAAAATTGAAAAGAGTAATAGACATTGGCTGCAAACCATGCAGTTCAAGGCACAAGTCAAGAGTAAGTAGTAGTTAAAAGGCATGAGGATTAAGGACTTACAACAGCGGCTTTATTTGGTGTAGTCATGCCCTTCTTCTTCTTTGGTGTGACAGTCCTTGAAGATTTCCACAACATTTGGTTCAGGTACTTTTTGGTCCTTGCGGGCTTTCCTCTGCATTTGGAACAAGTCAATATAGATCTGATAATATGGTACAGTGAAAAGAGTGAAACAACAACTAATTACAAGAGCCTCGCAGTGTGCAATATAGCTACGAGATCACAGTAAATGCATTGGAATTTCACTTTAAATGCAGTTGGCCTTGTTCTTTGAACAGTTCACCTACAAGAAGATAGATTTGTGTGGCACATGCATAAATAGGACTTCAACATGTGATCCGATGACATATATATAATGTACTGATACTTCAGATCGGACCCGGTGTTTAACGAGGCCTCTCTAGTCTTCATCGGATATATTTTCCATCGAGATGTTTGGGCAAGTTCATTGTTAGCCTTGCCTTCAAAGTGAGTTTTCCTCAAGTTATATCGTCTTTGTCAGCAGAGCGGACTTGAAAACATGGGTGCAAGCTTGTATGGTTGCATCATCTTGGTTATCCAACTTGAACCTCATCTGTTGAAAATTATGGGAGTCTCATTATCAGCAACCTAGAAAGTATTGGAAAGAGCAAGACAATATTACTAGTTTCCATACATAACCATACTTACAGATAAATGGTCGAGGAAGGTGTTGAATTGGGTTTCGTCTTTGTCATTCTTGTACTAAATCCATGTTGGGAGGATACGTACATGACACCTAACAGCAACCGCTGCCTCTGATACTAACTTGGTGACTCAGCAGCATCACGTGGCCTTTTTAAACCTGCCTCAAAAGCGGATCTCCATTCTTCCTCCTCTAGATTTAGTTAACCTATCGGGCATTATCCACGATGTTTGTTTCCTCTTGCGCCTAGGTGCTAGTCCAACAACAAACATAGGAAGTGTTAGTGTACATCAAACTGTGAGACTACATATAAAGAAGCATGCAATCGTAACTTCACTCCAAAGAACTACCTTCTTGCTGTTGAAGCTCACAAAGTTCATCTGATCTTGCCAACTCATCTTGTGTCAAGAGTGCTTTGAAGTAGTGTCGGTGGCAAGGGAGCTTGGGAACGTCTGCTAGCTGAGTTGACCAACGAGTAAATCGTGCATTGGTGGTACTTGTGGAAGGTGTTGCAACAACTAGGGTTGTCTCTGCTTGTTTGGTGGCAGCTATTTGTTTCTGTTTGGCTTGTTCAGGATGTCTACTACGCAACCTTCTCCTTGTAGACGTTGTTGGGCCTCCAAGTGCAGAGGTTTGTAGGACAGTAGCAAATTTCCCTCAAGTGGATGACCTAAGGTTTATCAATCCGTGGGAGGCGTAGGATGAAGATGGTCTCTCTCAAGCAACCCTGCTATCGGTGTACAAAAAGAGGGGTACACTTTTTGTAACCCTATAACTGTGCACGGGCAGTATGAGCCACGGGCGCCACCACACCAAGCACGGCAAGGGAGGTGAGCCAGGGTAAGACCGAAGCTCAAGAGAACCAGAACGACGCCAAGGCCAAGACCACGAAGAGCAAAGGGGACGAAGCGGACCCCCTCGGCAAGATCCTTGACGGGAGATAGCTTTAGCAACCCCAGCAAGACCCTTGCCGCTGCAGCTCGCCCACCCCTACGGAGCAAATCACCCTTGAGTCCACTGCCCCCATGAGGCAAGGATTCGGGAGACATCCCCGTAGTGGCATGCAGATCCTTGTGAAGACATTCAAGATCAGATACGCACTAAGGAGACGATAACCCTTGGCGGGATCCCAGCCAAGGAAGACCACAAGGCCCCCGGCAAGCGCCTTGCCGGGATGACAACGGCGCCTCGGCAAGACCCTTGCCGGGGCCCCAAAGAAGGCCCTTGCCGAGAACACCCGCAGGGCCACCATCAGGCCCACGCCGACTAAACCTCCACCACCGCATGCATGCAGCTGCCGACCCAACCAGCTGGGCAGGCACCTGCGTGGCGGCATGCAGATCTTCGTGAAGACCCACCACTGCGCCACCTCAGCTGCCTGCCTACCTACATGGCATCGCAGGCGTCGCTGGCCAGGGCGCGTGTCGACACAAGAAGGAGCGGCGACGGACGAGACAGGTCTCTCCCCCGTCCCGGATAAAGCAAGGACACCTAGGCAAGACGCATTCAATGCGCCTTGTCATGTAATGCAAGGGATAAGCTCACGGCACTGTACCCTTTCCACCTCCTGTGTGCCACTGTGGCAACCCCTTTTTCTATAAAAGGAGGCCCAAGGCGACCAGAGGAAGGATTCGGCTTTTTGGAGCTCCTCACGCCCCATAGCTAGCTCAAGAACACAGATATACAATCCACCAAAGCAGGAGTAGGGTTTTACGCGTCCTCGCGGCCCGAACCTGGATAAACGAACCGTGTGCTATCTGTTTGATCCGCTCTCCTCATGACCCCGCGCCCCGCTAACTGTAGTAGGGATCCTTGTGATCCCATGGGTGTCGTTGTCACCGACATCTTTGGCGCGCCAGGTAGGGGGCGCAGTTGTGAGAATCAGCTTTAGCAGTTAGTTAAACACTTCTTCATCATCATGGCGCCCAAGAAGAAGACGACGGTGGCGGTTGGCCAGTCGGAAGCCGGACAGCCCATCCCGATGCGGGCGAGCAGTGGACCGGTCGCAGAAATGACCCAGGGCGCCGCTCGCGAACACCAACACCGTCCCAGCCGCCGGAGTTTGGGAGGCGGCAATGTTTGTGTGCCTGGTAACGGGCCACACTTCGCCAAATCCAAAGGCGGAGCCAGGCCCTCCGCGGGTGGAGTGGGGCCTTCCAAGGTCATCGCCGCCCCGCCCGAAGGCGACGCAAGGGCCTCCAAGACTCCCACGCCGGCGCCGATAGCGCGCTCCTCCCAGGAAGCGCGCGACGAATGGCCTAATCACGTCGAAGATCCCGGGCGTCGCCGCGGGAAGAGCCCCGAGCGCCACTCCCGGGACGTAGAAGACCTGCCTGCTCGCCGAGGCGCTAGTGAAATTGGCATGCGACCGCGGGGTCGTGATAGAGCTCCTTTTGACATGGTCAGAAGCCGAATTGCGTCGCGATCCGTGCATGTTTCGCTGCCACCGACACCAGCAGAGGCCCTGGCGTGCGCGCAGTTGCTCCTAGACTTCCCTCCCACTACGGGGAAACTCTACGAATGGAGAGCCACTATCTGAAGCCTTGTTGCGGTGGCCAACAAAGACGAACCAAGTCCGGTGGGGCCCCCAGGTCGACGTTCCGATGGAGTCCCGCGCACCAGTGGCGGAAAAGCCGGTGGCGCCGCGACCACGGTGCATTCACCTCCTCCTCGCCCGGTACCGCGGACGCCAGCCCGTCGCGACGTCACGGGCGACGACATCTCCATAGCGTCGTCTGACCCACGGACCCACTGTGACCAGCGTTAAGTTCTTCGAGAACGAGCCCATGAAGACGCTCGAACCACTATCGAGCGCCGGCGCGGGGCGCGCCGCCAGTCAGACAGGCGAGCAGGGCCTGCTGCGAACCACCCGGCCACGGAGAGCCCTGGAGGCCTACCTTACGAGGTAGGCTGTCTGGCTATTACCCGTGAGCTGCGGCAGTTCCAGTGGCCCACTCACCGCACCTTCAAACCTGACGTTGGCGAAAAGTACAATGGCAAGACTCACCCGTCTGAGTTCCTCAGCATCTACACCATAGCGATGCAAGCCGCCGGAGCCCGCAACGATAAGGTGCTTGCGGATTACTTTTCATTGGCTCTTAAACCTAACGCCATGTCATGGTTGATGCACTTGCCGGCAGACTCTATTTCCTCCTGGTCGGATTTGTGCCATGAGTTTGTGGGCGCCTTTACTAGAGATCACCAAGCCCATGGCCAAGCGAGCGACCTGCACGTCGTTCCCCAGAATTGAGGCGAGAGTCTGTGCAAGTATATACAGAGGTTCAGCCGGGTACAGTACAACATCCCTGATGTTCACCCCTGCCGTCATCGGTAGCGTTCCATCAGAACGTGCGTAACCTCAAGATGCGCGAAGAACTGGCAATGAACAAAGTGAAAGACGTGGCATAACTCTATGTTCTTGCTGACAGATGTGCCCGAGCTGAAGAGGGAAGGAAGTACCCCGGCGAAGATGCCGGCGTGGAAATCGACTCCTCAGATGAGGATATTGCCGCCCCGACAAAGAAAGGCCGGCGCCGCAACAGGAAGCGCAAAGGTAAAGCCGTGCTTGCCGTCGTGGGATCTGACGACGCCGGATCCGCCAAGAAAACCAAGGCAGATGAACCCGGCAAGGAAATTGCCGGATGTGTCGCCTGCCGGGCCTTGGCGGCTGCCGAGAAGCCAGGAAACTCCGACAAGCAGTATTGCAAGATCCATCGCACCAAAGGCCATGATCTCCAGAACTGCCGACAGGTTGAGCTCCTTGTTGAGAAGCAGAGGGCTGAATATGAGAGGCGGGACAAGGAGAAGGGCCAGGATGGTGCTGAGGGTCCTAAGAAGAAGCGTGACCCGCGGGCCGTCAGCGGCAAAGATAAACAGCAGGAGAGGCCGCCTGGGCCGTGACAAAAAGCCAGAAGACGATGATCACGAAGAGGACGATGAGTCTGGTGACCAAGAATTTCAGAAAGCTACAGAGGCCATGTGCGTCGATGGCGGCACCTCGCTGCATACCTCCCACCGCGGACTTAAACATTGGGCGCGTGAGATTACAGCGGCAGACCCGTCGTTTGATGCCCAAAGGCCGCTGAAGTGGTCCAGCACACCTATAATTTTTTACACTGAGGATCACCCTGATCGCACTACTGCAGTCGGGTGCTTGCCATTGTTGGTTTCACCAACAATACGCAACCTCAAGGTGACAAAGATGCTAGTCGATGGCGGGGACGGTCTGAACTTAATCTACTTTCGCCGTGATCGAGAAATTGCAGATTCCTGATGAAGACCTGGAAGAGACGAGCACGTTTAAAGGGGTCAACCTGGGAAGAAGTCAACCAAAGGGAAAGGTCACGTTGCCCGTGACTTTTGAGAGTGATCTGAACTACATGACAGAAAGGATTGTGTTTGACGTTGCCAAGATCCCCTTGCCTTACAACGGGATCCTTGGCCGCCCAGCGCTGGCCAAGTTCATGGCGGCGTCACATTACGCCTACAACACCCTGAAGATGCCGGGGCCTGCGGCGATCATCACCGTCCCATCAGACAAGAAGGATGCGCTAATTTGTGTTGATCAACTCTGCCAACAAGCAGTTGCGGTAGCCGCCACTGCTAAGGCGCTTGCTCCTGCCGCTGGAGCCCCGGGAAGGCAAAATAAGAAGACCGGTGAGACCTCAGGCACCCACTCCGGCAAGCGCACCTCTTCAGAGTGTAGTGCTCCCGTGGAGGACGTGCCAGAGAGCTCCGCCGACAGAAACAAGAAGTCCAGGGCCACACTGGTGGGAACCAAGAAGGTTTCTGTCAAGGAGGACGGCACGGGAGGAGCTTTTACTATAAGCTCCACCCTTGATGACAAATAGGAAGACACACTCGTCACCTTCCTACGGGTGAATGTCGATGTGTTTGCATGGCAAGCATCCGACATCCCCGACATTCCCAGGGAGGTGATTGAGCACCACCTTGTTGTCTGTCCTCATGCGCGGCCCGTCAAGCAGAAGGTTAGAAAGCAAGCTTTGGAACGACAAGAGTTCATCACAGAGGAGATCTGGAAACTGGAAGCAGCAGGTTTGGTAAGAGGAGTGCTCCATCGAACGTGGTTGGCCAATCCGGTGGTAGTGCGCAAGGCAAATGGGAAGTGGAGGTTGTGTATTGATTACACAGATATCAATAAGGCTTGTCCCAAAGATCCCTTCCCGTTGCCGCGCATCGACCAGATTGTTGACTCCACAGCTGGGTGTGATCTGTCGTCATTCCTCGATGCTTACTCCGGCTACCACCAGATCTTCATGACAAGAGAAGATGAAGAGAAAACGACATTCATCACCCCATGTGGTACGTATTGTTTTATATGGATGCCTTTTGGGTTGAAGAGTGCTGGTTCGACGTTTGCAAGGGCGGTCCAGATTGGTTTTGAACCCCAGCTCCATAGAAATATGGAAGCTTATATGGATGATATAGTTGTCAAAACCAAGAACAGGGAAACCCTCGTATCAGATTTACAAGAAACATTTGCAAACCTACGCAAGATCAATCTCAAGCTGAACCCTGAGAAGTGCGTCTTCGGCGTCCCGTCCGGCAAGCTTCTCGGGTTCTTTGTGTCACAGCGTGGGATAGAGGCCAATCCGGACAAGATCAAAGCTATAGAGCAGATTGAAGCACCCAAGCGAGTCAAGGATGTGCGTCGGCTTGCTGGTTGCGTTGCCGCCATGAGCAGGTTCATTTCCAAGTCCGCCGAGCGCGCCCTTCCTTTTTTCAAGATTTTGAAAAAGGCGGGCCCGATGGAGTGGACGCCAGAAGCCGAAGCAGCATTGCAAGATTTGAAGAGGTACCTCTCCTCCGCGCCAATACTAGTTGCGCCTAGGCCACAGGAACCGTTGCTGCTATACTTGGCGGCAACGAACCAGGTGGTCAGCGCCACACTAGTGGCGCAGAGAGAAATTGATGACGAGGTAATACCAGCGACGGAGCCCGATGCCACCGGTGCAGAGACGACACCGCCAGTTGGAGTGCTGCCGAAGAAGAAAATGATGCAGCACCCGGTCTACTTTGTTAGTTCCCTCCTGCAGGGGGCTAGATCAAGGTACTCCGGTGTGCAGAAACTGCTCTTCGGCCTTCTTATGGCCTCGAGGAAGTTGCGTCACTACTTCCAGGCGCACGAAATCACTGTCGTCACTCGCCTCCCTCTGCAACGGATATTGCACAATCTAGATGCAACGGGAAGAATTGTAGAGTGGGCATTGGAGCTGTCCAGCTTTGGCCTCAAGTTTGAAAGCACCTCGACGATCCAAAGCCGGGTCCTGTCAGAGTTCGTTGCAGAATGGACCGCGACGCCTGATGAAGAGGCCCGGGAGACTTCTCTCCCTGGCAAAGAGGCAAGTTGCGACTGGATCATGTACTTTGATGGAGCTTTCTCCTCACAGGGCGTCGGGGCTGGCGTACTGCTTGTCGCGCCCACCGGAGAGCACCTCAAGTACGTGATCCAGATGCACTTCCCCAGGGAGGTTTCAACAAACAATACGGCTGAGTATGAAGCTCTGCTTGCCGGTCTTAGGATCGCGGCAGACCTCGGAATCAAGAAACTCGTCATCAGAGGCGACTCGCAACTTGTCGTCAAGCAATTCAACAAGGATTACCAGAGTCCGTTGATGAAGGCCTACGTCGATGAAGTGAGAAAGATGGAAGAGCATTTTAACGGTATACAGGCAGAATACGTTCCCCGAGCGGAGCATGACATCGCTGATTACCTGTCGAAACGCGCTACCCTCAAGCTATCTGTGGAACCAGGTATCTTTGTGCTTTGGCTAACTCAGCCATTCATTGATCCATCAACAGAGCAAAACAATAGGAGGAAATCAGGGCTCGGCAAGTACTTTCCCGCCGAGCTCCCCGGAGCCGCCGGCAAGGATGTTGCCGGGAACACTGAACCCACCGCAGGACGGCTAGCTCCGGCGGAGCGTCAAGCTTTTGCCGTCGAGACAGCCGCTCCTATAGCGGAGGAAATGCCTTTAGTCCTCGCCATCGAGCCCTAGGCTCCAGCGTGGGCACAGCATACCGTCTGATTCCTCGAAACAGGGGAACTTCCTGAGGGGCAAGAGGAAGCGAAAAAAGTAGCCCGTCGCTCTACTATGTACCAGTTCGTCGATGACGTCCTGTACAGAAAGAGGCCAAACGGCGTGAAATTGAAGTGTATCCCTCGAGAGGAAGGACTGGGGCTGTTGGCAGAGATACACGGAGGCATATGTGGATCCCACATCGGACAAGGGCCCTTGCCGGCAAAGCGTTTCGGCAAGGCTTCTTCTGGCCCACCGCCCTCCAGGATGCGACGACACTAGTCACCAGGTGTGAAGCGTGTCAGTTCCATTCAAAGAAGCTTCATCAGCCAGCTCAAGCCCTTCAAACCATTCCTCTCTCCTGGCCTTTTTCGGTCTGGGGGCTCGACGTACTGGGCCCTTTCCCCCGTGCAGTCAGGGGCTTTGAGTACTTGTACGTTGCGGTCGACAAGTTCACAAAGTGGCCAGAAGTGGAAGCAGTGAGGAAGGTCACAACACAGTCAGCTGTCAAGTTCTTCAAGGGACTGGTATGCCGTTTTGGTGTACCCAATAGGGTTATCACCGACAACGGCACACAGTTCACAAGCCACACCTTCATGCAATATATTCAAGACCTCGGCAGCAAGGTCTGTTTCGCTTCCGTTGCTCACCCACGAAGCAATGGTCAAGCTGAGAGGGCAAATGCTGAAGTACTGCGAGGCCTGAGGACAAAGACCTTTGACAGGCTGCACAAGAGTGGAAGGCGCTGGATTGATGAATTGCCGGCGGTTCTTTGGTCAATCAGAATGACACCAAATCGAGCCACCGGCCAGACACCCTTTGCCTTGGTATACGGGGCAGAAGCAGTTCTCCCCACGGAACTCATATACAGGTCACCTCGAGTACTCGCTTATGACGAGCTTGAGCAAGAGCCATTGCGGCAAGATGACGCAACGCTCCTTGAGGAAGATCGTCTTCGGGCGGCTGTGACAGCAGCGCGCTACCAGCAGGCCTTGCCACGCTACCATAGCCGCAAGGTTCATGCCCGAAGCTTGGAGGAAGGCGACCTTGTTCTTCGGCGCGTTCAATCGGCCAAGAATTCCAACAAGTTGACGCCAAAGTGGGAAGGCCCTTATCGGGTAATACGAGTCACCAGGCCCGGTGCAGTCTGCTTGAGATCAAGATGCCGTTCCGGTGAGTAACTCCTGGAACATTGAGCATCTTCGCAAGTTGTACCCGTGAGGCGCGGCTTGTCGGGCCCCCCGGCAAGCCACCTTTTGTACGAGCCTTCCCGATGACGCATGTAACCCTTTGTACAAAGCCAGGCGCAGACCCTGAGCATAAATAAATGAAGCGCTGGTGCCCTAAGTTATAGCATGCATGCTAGGTTGAGTCTCGTCCTTGGTTAGGGTTGATAGTGCTTAGCGGCGATTAACCCCTAGCTTAGAGGTCGAGTGTGCATCTCTTTGTCTTTCTTTTGTCTTCTTTGGTTCACAGGACACATATATTCGTGCCGGACCACTTGGGGAGGAAAAAGAAGAGAAACAGACCAGCATCTAGCCCCCGGCAAGCCAGTATTGACGGGGGCTGCAAGAGCAAAGATTCACCCACGGCAAACTAGGGTTGCCGGGGACTGCAGCTTCAGATAAGTTCTTCATCCCTTATCATGCATTCCATTATGGACAGAGGTATGTGAAACCTCATTTTTCCCTAAGCTACCGTGCTCCCCTAACTCTAGGCCCTAGGGCTCATTCCTGGGGCCAAGTTTGGTCGTAGTCGCGGCAGCGAAAGGATGAAACAAGGAGCCTGAACCCGCCTCATCCCTGCCTCCGCCAAAGGCGTGAGAAAGGTCGAGCGAAGTGGGAGACGGCAAGGCCTGTTGCCGGGCGAGAAAATGTTTATCTTAGAGATATCAAGGATTTACTCCTTATTGTGAGTTTCACCCGCAAACAAGTGACCCGACAAGCATCCCTTTTTCATTAAAAACATTCCACTCAGGTACAGTCCATAGGAATGAAAAACATGAATGATTGGATTACAAGTTTTAAATTCAACAAAGGCCCGAAGGCTTACAAACTAAAAAGAGATAAGGTGCCCGTAATCCCTTTCTTGTCCCTCTCCTCAGGAGGCAGGTCAAGGAGGCGAAAAGGACAAAAGGAGCGCCTAGGCGAGCTACGGGTGGCAGAAGACACCAAAAGAACATCTCGGTGGCCGTCCGAAGGCTGGATGGTGATGGCGGCGCCGGAAGCAGAGCTCGAAGACGAGGCGGCAGGACGTCAGCACGCGTCGAAGGCATCGGTGCCCGTGTACTCTGACTTGACGGCGTTGCCGCCCGCCCTCTTCCTCTTCTGCAGCCTCCCAACGCCAGCCGCCCAAGGAGATGACCCCGAGAAGTTCAAGGAGCCGGCGACACGGATGATGGGGTCGCCGGTGCCGCATGGAGCGGCACCCAATACCTAGTCGGACCCGTCATCCTGCCGCCTACTACCCTCGTCGTCGCTGCCGCTGTCCTCCTCGTCACTCCCGCCCGAGGAGGAGTCTTCACTATCAGAAGAGCTCTCCATGCAGCACCTTGCACGGGTCCCAAAGAGCCCGAAGACTTTGACGGAGAGAAGGCCACCCTCCATCAGCTTAAAATGGAGAGTGAGCCCCTCCGTCAAGCGGTGGATATGAGCAAACGTCTTCCATCCCCGACGAAGATACATCACGTGAGGGGCGGGGAAGTCGACGCGGACCCGCGTGCCACTGATCCCGCAGCCCCTCATGTGCAGCCGCAACGACTCCGGCGGATCCAGCTCCATCTCCCGCGCAAATGGAGTCGGGAGACGAAGGCGACGGCGCGGCGGCCGGCGCAGCCTGACGAAGAACTCACAAGGGTCATCCCCAACATGGCCCTCCATTGGAGGAGGAGCTGCTGGCGGAAGCGAGGCTGGCACGCCACCCCATCCTCCTCTTCCCCGAGCGCCCCGGCCTCGCCCATGGCCTCGCCCCCTCCCCCTTCCCCTCGCGGCTGGCTCTGCAACCGCAGGCGCAGGAGAAGGAGGGACGCGTTGTCGAGCGGCGACCCTAGCCGCCACTGTTGAAGGACCAGGATTCCCTCTCTCCATGACGGATGGAAGGGACGAGCAGAAGCTGAAGGAAGAAGAAGATGAAAGAATGCGGGACGCCATCCCCCTCTCCCGCTCTTTATAAAGGGTCGGGGTTGGGGCTCGGCCGCCCCGCTCGGCCAATCGAAATGTGGAAGGCGCAGGGAGCCAGGACCGACCCGCCGCCCCAACCAGCGACGGTTCGGTTTCCCGCCTCCACTGTTTGCCACCCCAGGAGCATGGGAGACACGTGGCAGACGTGCAGAGCCGAGGGGACGGGTGAGACAACCTCTCCCCACCCCGTGATCGTGGGGAGTGGACGCCTTGAAGACCACGCCTCGGCCCCATTCAGTAAATGGGCCGCGCCTCCACGCCTCCCTCTGTTTATGGGGAAGGCGCGGACCGCCCCTTTACTGTGATGTGACGCATCCCTGCGGGAACCAACCCCACGCATGCCGCCCACGTCACACGCACCTCCCCACGCCGCGCCACGCGCGGGAGTCGTGGGAAGCGCAGCGCGCGAAGAATCTTACCGCGGTAAAAACCGCCCCGCCTGCCCGCGCACCGTTTTTGGGCCTAGCCCAACAACGCGTTGCGCTTATGTGTGGCCCAGGCCCGGGGGCTCCTGTCGGTGTACAAAAAGAGGGGTACACTTTTTGTACCCCTATAAGTGTGCAATGGGCAGTCTGAGCCACGGGCACAACCACACCAAGCACGGAAAGGGAGGTGAGCCAGGGTAAGACCGAAGCTCAAGAGAACCAGAACGACGCCAAGACCAAGACCACGAAGAGCAAAGGGGACGAAGCGGACCCCCCCGGCAAGATCCTTGCCGGGAGATAGCTTTAGCAACCCCGGCAAGACCCTTGCCGCTGCAGCTCGCCCCACGCCTACGAAGCGAATCACCCTTGAGTCCACTGCCCCCATGGGGCAAGGATTCGGGAGACATCCCCGTAGTGGCATGCAGATCTTTGTGAAGACATTCAAGATCAGATACGCACTAAGGAGACGACAACCCTTGGCGGGATCCCAGCCAAGGAAGACCACAAGGCCCCCAGCAAGCGCCTTGCCGGGGATGACGACAGGCGCCTCGGCAAGACCCTTGTCGGGGCCCCGGCAAGGCCCTTGCCGAGGACTCCCGCAGGGCCCCCATCAGGCCCACGCTGACTAAACCTCCACCACCGCATGCATGCAGCTGCCGACCCAACCAACTGGGCAGGCACCTGCGTAGCGGCATGCAGATCTTCGTGAAGACCCACCACTGCGCCACCTCAGCTGCCTGCCTACCTACATGGCATCGCATGCGTCGCTGGCCAGGGCGCGTGTCGACACAAGAAGGAGCGGCGACGGACGAGACATGTCTCTCCCCCGTCCCGGATAAATCAAGGACACCTAGGCAAGATGCATTAAATGTGCCTTGGCATGTAATGCGAGGGATAACCTTGCGGCACTGTAACCTTTCCACCTCCTGTGTGCCACTGTGGCAACCCCTTTTTCTATAAAAGGAGGCCCAAGGCGACCAGAGGAAGGATTCGGCTTTTTGGAGCTCCTCACGCCCCATAGCTAGCTCAAGAACACAAATATACAATCCACCAAAGCAGGAGTAGGGTTTTACGCATCCTTGTGGCCCAAACCTGGATAAACAAATCGTGTGCTATCTGTTTGATCCGCTCTCCTCACGACCCCGTGCCCCGCTAACCGTAGTAGGGATCCTTGTGATCCCATAGGTGTAGTTGTCACCGACACCTGCAACCAAATAACAAAGAGTCTCTTGTGTCCCCAACACACCCAATACAATGGTAAATTGTATAGGTGCACTAGTTCGGCTAAGAGATGGTGATACAAGTGCAATATGGATGGTATATATAGGTGTTTGCAATCTGAAGATATAAAAACAGCAAGGTAACAAGTGGTAAAAGTGAGCGTAAACGGTATTGCAATGAGTTGAAACAAGGCCTAGGGTTCATACTTTCACTAGTGCAAGTTCTGTCAACAATAATAACATAATTGGATCATATAACTATCCCTCAACATGCAACAAAGAGTCAATCCAAAGTCACTAATAGCGGAGAACAAACGAAGAGATTATGGTAGGGTATGAAACCACCTCAAAGTTATTCTTTCCAATCAATCTGTTGGGCTATTCCTATAAGTGTCACAAACAACCCTAGAGTTCGTACTAGAATAACACCTTAAGACACAAATCAACCAAAACCCTAATGTCACCTAGATACTCCAATGTCACCTCAAGTATCCGTGGGTATGATTATACGATATGCATCACACAATCTCAGAATCATCTATTCAACCAACACATAGAACCTCAAAGAGTGCCCCAAAGTTTCTACCGGAGAATCAAGATTTAAAACGTGTGCCAACCCCTATGCATAGGTTCATGGGCGGAACCTGCAAGTTGATCACCAAAACATACATAAAGTGAATCACGTGATATCCCATTGTCACCACAGATACGCACGGCAAGACATACATCAAGTGTTTTCAAATCATTAAAGACTCAATACGATAAGATTACTTCAAAGGGAAAACTCAATCCATTACAAGAGAGTAGAGGGGGAGAACAAACATAAGATCCAACTATAATAGCAAAGCTCGCGATACATCAAGAACGTGCCAAATCAAGAATAAGAGAGAGAGAGAGATCAAACACATAGCTACTGGTACATACCCTCAGCCCCGAGGGTGAACTACTCCCTCCTCGTCATGGAGAGCATCGGGATGATGAAGATGGCCACTTGTGAGGGTTCCCCCCTCTGGCAGGGTGCCGGAACAAGGTCCCGATTGACTTTTGGTGGCTACAAAGGCTTGCAGTGGCGGTACTCCCGATCTAATATCGTCTCCGAAGTTTTTAGGGTACGTGGGTATATATGGGTGAAAGAAGTACGTCGGTGGATCTTCGGGGGGGCCACGTGGCAGGGGGTGCGCCCTAGGGGGGGGGGGGGCGCCCCCACCCACGTGGACACCTCCCGTCTTTCCTAACGTGCACTCCAAACTTTTTCGGTAGCTTTCCTTCCAAAAATAACTTCTCCAGTTGATTTCATTCCGTTTCGACTTTGTTTGATATTCCTTTTTCTTCGAAACACTGAGATAGGCAAAAAACAACAATTCTGGGCTGGGCCTCCAGTTAATAGGTTAGTCTCTAAAATAATCTAAAAGTAGATAATAAAGCCCAATATTGCCCAAAACAGTAGATAATATAGCATGGAGCAAGCAAAAATTATAGATACGTTGGAGACGTATCAGGCATCCCCAAGCTTAATTCCTGCTCGTCCTCGAGTAGGTAAATGATAAAAAACATAATTTTTGCTACTTGGCATAATTTCAATGTAATTCTTCTTAATTGTGGTATGAATATGCAGATCCGAAAGATTCAAGATAAAAGTTCATATTGACATAGAAATAATAATACTTCAAGCATACTAACTAAGCAATTATGTCTTCTCAAAATAATATTGCCAAAGAACGTTCATCCCTAAAAAAATCATATAGTTTAGTCATGCTCCATTTTCGTCACACAAGAATGCTTTCATCATGCACAACCCCGATGGCAAGCCAAGCAATTGTTTCATACTTTAGTAATCTCAAACTTTATAAACCTTCACGCAATACATGAGCGTGAGCCATGGATATAGCACTATGGGTGGAATAGAATATGATGATGGGGGTTATGTGGAGAAGACAAAAAGGAGAAAGTCTCACATCAACGAGGCTAATCAATGGGCTATGGAGATGCCCATCGATTGATGTTAATGCAAGGAGTAGGGATTTCCATGCAACGGATGCACTATAGCTATAAATGTATGAAAGCTCAACAAACGAAACTAAGTGGGTGTGCGTCCAACTTGCTTGCTCACGAAGACCTAGGGCACTTGAGGAGGCCCATTGTTGGAATATACAAGCCAAGTTCTATAATGAAAAATTCCCACTAGTATATGAAAGTGACAAAACAAGAGACTCTCTATCATGAAGATTATGGTGCTACTTTGAAGCACAAGTGTGGAAAAAAAGGGTAGTAGCATTGCCCGTTTTTATATATCTTTTTTTTGGGCCTTCTTTTTTTTTCTTTGGCCTTTCTCTCTTTTTTTATTGGGACAATGCTCTATTGAATTATGATCTTCACACTTCTATTTATTTACAACTCAATGGTTACAACTCGATACTAGAACAAAGTATGACTCTATATGAATGCCTCCGGCGGTGTACCGAGATATGTAATGAATCAAGAGTGACATGTATGAAAGAATTATGAACGGTGGCTTTGCCACGAATACTATGTCAACTACATGATCATGCTAAGCAATATGACAATGATGAATGTGTCATGATAAACGGAGTGGTGGAAAGTTGCATGGCAATATATCTCGGAATGGCTATGGAAATGCCATAATAGGTAGGTATGGTGGCTGTTTTGAGGAAGATATAAGGAGGTTTATTTGTGAAAGAGCGTATCATATCACGGGGTTTGGTTGCACTGGCGAAGTTTGCACCAACTCTCAATGTGAGAAAGGGCAATGCACGGTACCGAAGAGGCTAGCAATGATGGAAGGGTGAGAGTGCGTATAATCCATGGACTCAACATTAGTCATAAAGAACTCACATACTTATTGCAAAAATCTACAAGTCATCAAAAACCAAAGCACTACGTGCATGCTCCTAGGGGGATAGATTGGTAGGAAAAGACCATCTCTCGTCCCCGACCGCCACTCATAAGGAAGACAATCAAATAACACCTCATGTTTCAAATTAGTTACATAATGTTTACCATACGTGCATGCTACGGGACTTGCAAACTTCAACACAAGCATTTCTCAAATTCACAACTACTCAACTAGAACGACTTTAATATCACTACCTCCATATCTCAAAACAATTATCAAGCATCAAACTTCTCTTAGTATTCAACACACTCATAAGAAAGTTTTTACTAGTATTGAATACCTAGCATATTAAGATTTTTAAGCGAATTACCATGCTATTTAAGACTCTCAAAATAATATAAGTGAAGCATGAGAGTTCATCTATTTCTTCAAAATAAAACTACCATCATGCTCTATAAGATATAAGTGAAGCACTAGAGCAAATGACAAACTACTCCCAAAGATATAAGTGAAGATCAATGAGTAGTCGAATAATTATGCAACTATGTGAAGACAATCTAACATTTAAGAATTTCAGATCTTGGTACTTTATTCATACAGAAAGCAAATCTAAAGAAAATAAAATGACATGATGCTCCAAGAAAAACACATATCATGTGGTGAATAAAAATATAGCTCCAAGTAAAGTTACCGATGAACGAAGACGAAATAGGGGATGCCATCCGGGGCATCCCCAAGCTTAGACGCTTGGTTGTCCTTGAATATAACCTTCGGGTGCCTTGGGCATCCCCAAGCTTAGGCTCTTGCCACTCCTTATTCCATAGTCCATCGAATCTTTACCCAAAACTGGAAAACTTCACAACACAAAACTTAACAGAAAACTCGTGAGCTCCGTTAGCGAAAGAAAACAAAACACCACTTCCAGGTACTGTAATGAACTCATTCTTTATTTCTATTGGTGTTAAACTTACTGTATTCCAACTTATCTATAGTTTATAAACTATTTTACTAGCCACAGATTCATCAAAATAAGAAAACAACACACAAAAACAGAATCTGTCAAAAACAGAACAGTCTGTAGTAATCTGTAACTAACGCAAACTTATGAGACTCCAAAAATTCTAAAATAAATTGTTGGACCTTAGGAATTTGTCTAGTAATCATCTACAAAAAGAATCAACTAAATAGCACTCTCCAGTAAAAAGTTGAAGCTAATCTCGTGAGCGCTAAAGTTTCTGTTTTTTACAGCATGATCATAAAGACTTCACCCAAGTCTTCCCAAAGGTTCTACTTCGCACAAACACTAATTAAAACACAAAACCACATATAAACAGAATCTAGATGGATTATTTATTACTAAACATAACCAAAAAGCAAGAAACTAAAATAACATTGGGTTACCTCCCAACAAGCGCTATCGTTTAACGCCCCTAGCTAGGCATGATGATTTCAATGATGCTCACATAAAACATAAGAATTGAAACATAAAGAGAGCATCATGAAGAATATGACTAGCACATTTAATTCTAACCCACTTCCTATGCGTAGGGATTTTGTGATAAAACAACTTATGGGAACAAGAATCAACTTGCATAGGAAGGTAAAACAAGCATAACTTCAAAACTTTAAGCACATAGAGAGGAAACTTGATATTATTACAATTCCTACAAGCATATATTCCTCCCTCATAATAATTTTCAGTAGCATCATGAATGAATTCAACAATATATCCAGCACCTAAAGCATTCTTTTCGTGATCTACTTGCATAGAAATTTTACTACTCTCCACATAAGCAAAATTCTTCTCATGAATAGTAGTGGGAGCAAACTCAACAAAATAACTATCATATGATTGAAAATTAAGATCAAGATCACAAGTTTCATGGTTATCATTATTCTTCAAAGCATATGTGTCATCACAAAAATCATCATAGATAGGAGGCATGCTTTCATCGTAGTAAATTTGCTCATCAAAGCTTGGGGGACAAAAAGTATCATCTTCATCAAACATAGCTTCCCCGAGCTTGTGGCTTTGCATATCATTAGCATCATGGATATTCAAGGAATTAATACTAACAACATTGTAATCATGCTCATCATTCAAAGATTTAGTGCCAAACATTCTATCTAATTCTTCTTCTAGTACTTTGGCACAATTTTCCTTTCCATTATACTCACGAAAGATATTAAAAATATGAAGCGTATGAGACAAACTCAATTCCATTTTTTTGTAGTTTTCTTTTATAGACTAGACTAGTGATAAAACAAGAAACAAAAAGATTCGATTGCAAGATCTAAAGATATACCTTCAAGCACTCACCTCCCCGGCAACGGCGCCAGAAAAGAGCTTGATGTCTACTACGCAACCTTCTCCTTGTAGACATTGTTGGGCCTCCAAGTGCAGAGGTTTGTAGGACATTAGCAAATTTCCCTCAAGTGGATGACCTAAGGTTTATCAATCCGTGGGAGGCATAGGATGAAGATGGTCTCTCTCAAGCAACCCTGCAACCAAATAACAAAGAATCTCTTGTGTCCCCAACACACCCAATACAATGGTAAATTGTATAGGTGCACTAGTTCGGCTAAGAGATGGTGATACAAGTGCAATATGGATGGTAGATATAGATTTTTGTAATCTGAAAATATAAAAACAGCAAGGTAACAAGTGGTAAAAGTGAGCGTAAACGGTATTGCAATGAGTTGAAACAAGGCCTAGGGTTCATACTTTCACTAGTGCAAGTTCTGTCAACAATAATAACATAATTAGATCATATAACTATCCCTCAACATGCAACAAAGAGTCACTCCAAAGTCACTAATAGCGGAGAACAAACGAAGAGATTATGGTAGGGTATGAAACCACCTCAAAGTTATTCTTTCCAATCAATCCGTTGGGCTATTCCTATAAGTGTCACAAACAGCCCTAGTGTTCGTACTAGAATAACACCTTAAGACACAAATCAACCAAAACCCTAATGTCACCTAGATACTCCAATGTCACCTCAAGTATCCGTGGGTATGATTATACGATATGCATCACAAGATCTCAGATTCATCTATTCAACCAACACATAGAACCTCAAAGAGTGCCCGAAAGTTTCTACCGGAGAATCAAGACGAAAACGTGTGCCAACCCCTATGCATAGTTTCATGGGCGAAACCCACAAGTTGATCACCAAAACATACATCAAGTGAATCACGTGATATCCCATTGTCACCACAGATACGCACGGCAAGACATACATCAAGTGTTTTCAAATCATTAAAGACTCAATCCGATAAGATTACTTCAAAGGGAAAACTCAATCCATTACAAGAGAGTAGAGGGGGAGAAGAAACATAAGATCCAACTATAATAGCAAAGCTTGTGCCAAACACATAGCTACTGGTACATACCCTCAGCCCCGAGGGTGAACTGCTCCCTGCTCGTCATGGAGAGCACCGGGATGATGAAAATGGCCACTGGTGAGGGTTCCCCCCTCCGGCAGGGTGCCAGAATAGGTCCCGATTGACTTTTGGTGGCTACAGAGGCTTGCGGCGGCGGAACTCCCGATCTAATCTCGTCTCCAAAGTTTTTAGGGTACGTGGGTATATATGGGTGAAAGAAGTACGTCGGTGGAGCTTCGGGGGGCCTACGAGGCAGGGGGCGTGCCCTAGGGGGGGCGCCCCCCACCCTCGTGGACACCTCCCTTCTTTCCGGTAGCTTTCCTTCAAAAAATAACTTCTCCAGTTGATTTCATTCCGTTTCGACTTTGTTTGATATTCCTTTTCTTCGAAACACTGAAATAGGCAAAAAACAACAATTCTGGGCTGGGCCTCCGGTTAATAGGTTAGTCCCAAAAATAATATAAAAGTGGATAATAAAGCCCAATATTTCCCAAAACAGTAGATAATATAGCACGGAGCAATCAAAAATTATAGATACGTTGGAGACATATCATTCTGCAGCTCGTGTAGCACGGGATACCCTGTCGGTACAATTTTCCGGTGGACTTTGACCTTCTATTGCACCATCAGTACCAGCAGAATCTGCAGGATTGTTCCGCTTCCCTTTCCCTATCGTTCTGTCTTGCTTCCTCTTTCTCTGTGCCATGTTAAGTCAAGCCGACAATAAAAACGAATAACAATTTAGTTCTTCGTAACAAATGTACTTTGATGTAAGAACATGGTGTGATAGATGATATTGTATGTTCTAGAAACAGGAACACGTGTCTTAGTCACAAGTATAATGTGTAAAGTAAGAAGATGAAATTCAACAAAATTAGAAGCAATACAAGCTAGACATCATACATAACATGCAACCACATATAACAGTGCCAAGTTAGAGGGAGCACCTATGATGGTGCACTAGGGGAGACGTGCTCATCACCAACACAGCTACGTTGAGTGTCTATCCATCTGTTGTCTTGGAAATCATCTTGGGGGGATGGAGGGGTAGAATATATAGAGGCCCTCCATTTGGAAGGAGCACCTTTATCTGCTGCCTTGCTAACTTACTTCCGCTTTATTGATTTTGAATTGTGAAGTAAAACCGACAAGATAAAGCAATAAAATTCACTCTTCAGAACTCATTCGTGCATGATACTGACAATCACTACTTTGATGTAAGGCAAACACATGATTCCAGGATGGAATAATACGAAAAACTGGACGTCATGGCATATTCACAACTGTTTGTGTAAACTAAGCAGAAACCATTTCACCAAATAAGAAGCAATGCAAGCTAGACACCACGTAAAAGATGCAACCAATATGACTCTGCCAAGTTAAAAGTGTCCCATCATAAATGGCATTTCAACAAATTAGAAGCAGCTCATGCTATAAATCATATCAAAGATGCAACTAATATTACACTGCATATACTGAAGGTGTCTCGTCATATTGATTTATGCATGATGCAAAAAAACAATAGTTTTATGTGAGGACATGCTTAATTACTATGTACTAAATACAGGAAGGCATGTCACATTAACAGGTATAATGTATAAGCTAAGCAGAATAGCACATGCAGTTTAACCAGATTGGAAGAATTACAATCTAGACACCATATGCAACATGCAACCACATATCACGCTGCCAAGTTAGAGCAAGCACCTGCGATGCTAGTGTAGGGGAAATGCGGTAATCAACTACAGAGCTACATTCACTATCTTCATCTAGCCTTGCTGTTTCTTGAGAATCATGTCGGGAGGCTGACGCTGCATTCTTTAAATGAGGAGTAATCCACTTGCCTGACTGCCTCATCATAAGTGATTGATGAGGGATACACAAGAACATTAGTTTGACGTAAGAACATGGTTAATACATGGATGTACTAGTATGTACCAAAAACAGAAAGGCATGTCATATTCAAAGGGACATGGTTAATACACGGATGTAAGAACATGGTTAAATTTTATACTAAAGTTAGTATAAAGTTGAGTCATCTATTTTGGAACGGAGGGAGTATAATGTAGGACCTGAGCTAAGCAGATGCAATTTAACCAAATTGGAAGCAATACAAGCTAGACATCCGGCTGGAGTGGTGAGCATGATCATCTAGGACCTGAGAGCCTGGTGGGAGGCGGGCTGCTTCGCCACCATTGCGGCTTTTTAGTTGGCTTCCAGGTGATGCCTCTCTTTGTTGGGCTTGTCACTGGCTCAGCCAGTGCCCCGACTAACTATTTGTCTTCTGGTGCTCACGGGATGGTGGTTCATGTAAAAAATATCTTTCCTTATCTTAATAAAGACCGACTTCGGCCTTTTGAATACAAGCTAGACACCATATGGAACATGCAACCACATATGACACCGCGAACTTAAAGCAAGCACGTGGGATGGTGGTTCATTGCGAGCGAGGTCATCAACTCCAGAGCTACGTTTACCGTCTCCATCTGCTGACACTGCACCCTTTATAGCAATGTAACGTGTCTGGCCTATCCGCGTATGATGCTGGAGCGACTTCTCTCTTTTCAGTTTTGCTTCTCTCATCGCAGCAGAGTCTGAAATACCCTTGCATAAAAACACAATAGTGAGAGTATGGGTGAAGTGTGTGCAGAACTAGTGCACTGTAAAAGTAGCAGATAGTAGGTGGCTGAAAAATAAATGACAGGAGACATATGATAGCTCTACAACATTGCATGGGAAACAAAATTAGATTCTACTCTGTATGATTTTGTAATATATGAGCACAGGAAATGCAGGTACTCCTCCAGCACACCACCACATGTGGTCATATCAAGATAACAGTCAACTGAAAATAAATAGGTTAGTCGATTTTTTAATGAACCAACCGATCTATAAGGAATGGGCAGATGGCCTTCGTCTACCTCCCGCCAGTCACTGTTGACGATCTTCCTCGAATCGCCAGCGACCACCAGCCCAGACCCCTGCCTCCGCCGCCCCGCCCTCCCCTTGACCTCACACCACCGCCGTGCTTGGCAGCGCCCCCAGGCCATCCCTTTAATCCCATCCAATCTCCAGATCGGGCGCCAGTAGCTCTAGGCCCCACGCACCCCTAAGATAAACCCCGAGCCACTGCTTCCCCGGTGTAATAGGCGGACTAGCGCCTGTTACGCCGGGGAATGTTTCTGTTAATTGAGAATCAACTGACCAGGAATATAAATTCAGGGGGCGACGGACCTCTAGCTAAGGTGAAATAGTATATGAGGAGAAACCTTGTGCATCGCGAGTTACTAGGAACATCTAGTATCAAGAAGAAGCGGTCAACTAGTGTCTTCTGTGGGATGAATACCGTGCAAGCAGACACGTAAGATTTGCACGAATAAGGGAAGAAGAGGGTGCAGGCTTCACATGTCGCGCCGATCTTCTTCTTTTTGCCACGGAAACCGATGTTCTGGAGGAGGGTGCAGGCTTGGATGAACCCATGGCCAAATTGTTGACTGTGTTGCCATGGCCGTATGTCGGCGGAGGCGAGGCTGATCCGAGGTAGCGAAGGACGGCGCAGCAGGAACAGCTCCGGTGCGGTGGAGGGTGGCGAAGTTGGAGCGGCAGCGGTGAGTCGTAGGATGGCATGGTTGAACTGGCTCGGGTACGGACGGCTCGGCCTTGGCTTCA